>OOFC01002799.1:32564-53016 GCA_900323345.1 Pseudochromis fuscus | reverse complement strand
TCTTCCGATCTAATCCTTCCGATCTAGGGCCGCTATCCTGCATGTTTTAAATGTGATCCTCTTCCAACACACCTGAGTCAAATGATTAGCTCATCATCAAGCTCTGCAGAAGCCTGATAATGATCCTGGTCATTTGAATCAGGTGTGTTGGAAGAGGGACACATCTAAAACATGCAGGATAGTGGGTCCCGAGGACCAGGATTGAGAAACCCTGCTTTAGTGTAATGCTTTAGTAAAAATATAATTTACCAAAGTATCGTACAAGAGTTTACTGAAAAGGTATTATAGCGCCCCTTAGAGGTATAAACCACTTTTCCTGCCTGTCATTTGGAGGTTGATGGGTCAAGATACTGTGTTTCATCCAAAAATGATTTTAATGCTGTCTAGTTAAAATAGTAGGACAACAATAAACACAGACAGACAACAAAACAGTCAAGAAACACAAATGAAATAAGTTAAATAAATAAAAATAAGTAAATAAAATAATAGCACTGTTAGGAGCAAAGTAACAGTTGGTTTTTAAATGGGTTTTAAACAAAATGTAAATATCTCCTTCAAGGTTCAGGACAATTGTTTGACCAATGTTGAGTGACAATAACTCACATCAGTTCAAAAAAGATTTTATATTTAGCAAATGGGTGTGGCCTATATGACCAGAAGTAAATCAGGAAAATAATATCTAAAAACAACATTATTCTAACACTGGAGTCTGTGCTTCGACTCTGTAAAGTGAGGCTATAAAGGGTTTGTTGGACCCGTTTTTAGCCACACTTTACAGAGACCTTGAAGAATAGCAGAAACTGAATCCTTGATCTCCATCTCTGTCCATAAATAGCACAGAAGCTCCTGAAAGTCAGAGAGTCCTGTGGCCTACACCTGGTCCTGACGCATGAGCAGTATCTCACAATGACATATTTCTCTTTCCTTGTAATCCAGGCTGTGACATTTTATGTATATTTTCCATTTATTTCCAATTAATTATTAGGGTGCTGTGCATTGTAAGGGATTACTCTGTGGACATATATGCACTGCAAAAACAACAAGTTACCAGTGGATGACCAAAGTAATGAGAGAAGTTTATTTATATTACAATTACTCTTTCACTTGAGATTTGGGTACAATCAAATGTTACTGAAGGTAAGAATGTAAGTGGGTCAAACAAACAGTGAGAGAAACACCAGTGGGCAGGGAGTGGTGGGAGACTGGATTTTTATTGTTGCATCAGTCTCCTGTAACAGTTTCACCGATACAGACACTTTAATCCCTGCAATAGTCCAGCTTTTTACATAAGGCAGAGGATTAAGTTGATTCACTCACTCACACACACACATTATATTCAGCAGCTGTCTAAAAAGAAATCCAGACAAACCAAACAACCTCAAAGGGAGCAAACATAACATGAAATGTAGCAGAGCCAGACATCAAAGAAAACAACACAATATAGAAGAAGAAGAAGAAGAAGAAGAAGAAAAAGAAGAAGAAGAAGAAGAAGAAGAAGAAGAAGAAGAATCAGCTTTATTTGTTCAGCATCTTTCATTCATGAAATCAATTACAGAAAAGAAAATTAAAGTAAAATTAGACTAAAACAGTAAAGCAGTAAACATAAAATAAGAAGTCAAAATAAAATTATAGAATAACAGAATTTAAAAAAAGAACACATTAAATATGAATGTCTTTATAAGTAGACAAAGAAATAAGAAAACTGAGAACTGAGTGCAGAGTGATGGATTTTATGTTTGTGCAGCTATCCAAAGGCTAAAGTGTAAAGATATGTTTAAAGCTTAGTTTTGGATGTATTTATTGAGCTTGCGTTTTATCTGTTGGGAGTGTGATTCAGAGCTGTGGAGGGTAGCTGACAAAAGCTGCATCCTCAGTTCTTTTGACAGTAGAAATAAAACCTAATGTGTTTAACAGGAAGAGCAATCTACAAAGGACAAAAAAAGAAAAACACATGCATGCAGAGCCACGTTCATCCGTCATGTAGCTGCACGTCTCATATTTGGTCACTTGATGTCAGCATTTCCAACATCCACATATCCATGAAAATCTTCTTTGGATTTTAAGAACACAATGTACTTAGAGAGTCAGTGTAAATCCTCTGGTTATGCAAAAACAAACAAAATCAATGTATAGCCTTAATTCATCTAAGTGGATCTCATAACCAGGTCACAAGACACATAATAAATTCTGCTGCATACATTTTGCAATTACACTTTTGGACTTTGGACTGAATCTTTCGTTTTTGTTGTGAAAGATTAGACCATTCAACTTCTTTGATCCTCATATTACTGAATCATATAAAGGGGTTATATTGTTTTTATGGAGCTGCAAACATCCAATATATGATAAGCAAACCTCCCCAGAAACTCTAAAGCTGTCATTTAAGTTTGGTGGAGTGTAAAGTACAATATTAGCCTCTGAAATGTAATGCATTGGAAATATGAAGTGGTGTAAGTGTACTGAAAGTTCTTCATGTAAGAGTCATTTACACATGCTTAAATTAGATCATTCATGCTAGCACGACAGAGGAAAAGGACACCAGAACCTGGTTATGTAACATGTCATATGACAGTGCTGCCTCTATTAACACACAAAAAATAAAAAACTGAATGAAAGACAAATAAAACTAATGCACTGCAGACCAGTATCAGTGCTGTCATAACAAACCTGAGGTGCACTGTCAATACAAGATAATAAAACATTGTTATAATTTCAAACAGGCCATATGAGTGCATCTGGTTTGACGAGGATGTTTTTGGCACGACTGCACATATGTTATTACACAGACCTGTAGAAAAACAAGGTGCTATCAAAGTGAATGAGTAACTTGCGTTTTTGTCCCTGTGATATCCTCACAGTAACAGCATTCCAAGTTTTACAGCCTGCAACACATGGATAACATATGGTTCATACCATATGTACAAAATGGCACAGCTGAAAGTCATGGATTTTGTCTTTACTTCTTATCTAACTGCTGTCAGGCTAATTACAGGCTGACAAATAACTGGATGGGAGATCTTACATTTTGAGAGATGATGGATAATTGGACGGAGATAAGCATTCAGTCTAAAATGTACCATGGTGCCATGTGACTGCTTTTGCAGGGCTATTTTTATACATCATAAACAAGCCAGCTTGCATGATTATTTGTGCAAATTTCGGTTGATTAACTTGAAAGGCATTAAAAAATACATCACTGGGTTTATGATACAAAATATGTCACACTTTTATTTTTGTTAGTCAAACTGTACTCTGTGGGCTCTGATTGCAAGGTTAGAAATGTGCAATCTATTTGCATTTCATATTCATCATCTGTATATTGTATTTGCCTATTCAAATAATATGTACTGCACAAGTGTTTTTCCTCTTGTTGTTTTTGAGCTTTCTTGATCACTGTAATTATGCAACAGGAGAGGAAAAGAACAACGCGACGGAGCACGCGTCCCGACGTCACGGACAACACCCCCGGCCGGCCCTCTGACGTCAGCATCAGCAGTTCTTCAGGTCACCCTGCCGCTTCGGGCATGCGCATAACAGCTCAACCGAGCCGGGTAGACAGACAGACGGAGGTACAGGAAGGAGCAGCGCAGTGGGATCATAAACCTGCCTCTGAGCTTTCTCTTTGACTCATACAGACGCGGTTTTTAATATTTACCTGAACAACCAGAAGAAAATGGTGGCGGCTTGAAGAAGATAAAGATGGCGCAGAGAGATACCCTGCTGCATCTGTTTGCCGGAGGGTGAGTCACAGACATCCAAGTATCCTCTTACTGCTTCCAGCCTTATTAATAACTCAACGCTTCATGTGAGAGGTCATTCCAGTCTAACCTCCTGTGCTAATTAACTACGTCTGAAATGTTTTTCTTGTTCGTTTAACTCGTTTTTTTTAACGGTCCACCTGTGACAGACGTGAGCTACTGTCTCGTGTTAGCATCGCACGAGCCCTCAACTCTAATGTGGCACGTGTAATTCTCTGTTCTTGGAGTAATTGTGCTAAATAGCTCAGTTAAAAAACACTAATATCTGAATTAAAGCTCGATATGTGAAACTAACTATCCAGCTCACGTTATGGATGAGCAATGGCTCCGCGGTGGGAGGAAATGGACGTTATACGTTCGCTCAGCTCATCTAGCTAACGAGATATCTCTGTTTTAGTGGCTTAGACGTTGAAGCTCGAGCTTCCGGTGACAGTGTGAGGTTTTTATGCCGTTTATATGCAATGCACAGTGTGGGAAAACATACACTGACAATCACAATGTGTCATTCAAGACAGATGAAGTGCCTCGTGTCTCCGAGCTGCTAGCATGTCTGTGGTGTCCTTTCGTGTTACGTAACAGTGAGGGGCTTCAACATCAAACTCATTAACACCTGACCCAGGAACAGCATTTAGAAACATCGAATGGTCATTATTTACGAGTGGGATATAATAAGAGACTTGTATGGCCACATGGACCCAGAAGGTCACATTTTAACAACACTGACTTGTTAAAAAATGACGCCATTTTACCCTTGACATTTACAGGCTAGCCTCAGGGGTACTACCTCACTTTGGATTAATACATAGTTAAATAAAGGCACTAATTGTTTGGCTTGTTTAGTTGTTTACACGTGTAAAATGTAGATAATATGTAATTCAAAGAGGGACAACATGTGAAAGAGAATTACCAGTAAAACCTCACCTTCTCCAAATATAATGATATAATAATAATAATAATAATAATAACAGACAATTTACATATATTCACCAGTGATTTGGAATAAATCTGAATATGAGTAAATTATACAAATAAGCCATTTTGTGGTTATTTTGAGATTAATAATGATGTTGGTGATGATGATAATAATATTATATTCAAAATATAAGCATTTAAAAGATGGCAATTAATATTATAATCAGCCATATTAATAGATTTTTTTTTAACTTAACTCGTCCCAGGTCACAGAGGTGAAACCAAAGTGAAGCGAATTCAGGGTTCTTTTAAACTGCTGTGAGGATAGATCCCAGAACAGATTAAATTGTGAAATAACATAAAATAACCAACTCATTACAATTTGTAGCTTTACTATTACATTTTACCTGTAATTCATTGGCATTTTGTTGTTTAATAAAGTATATTTACACATGGAAGAGGAAAACTTGTAAACCTATTGTTCTCAAAACCTTGATAGTTATCAAGGTTGTCAGTTATCAACCTTGATAACTATCAAGGTTTTTACAGATAAATTAGAACCAATGATTGATTAATTGACATTATCAGTAATTGTTTTGAATTGTACTGGTTTATCTACTAAATGAAAATAAAATGTGACATTGAGATGCATTTGTGAATGTATTTTTAGGCTTTATGTGGGGGGGGTATTTAAATTATTAGTTATTCACTTTTACATACTTCTAGGCTTATGGATGGATAAATAGAAATTCCTATCTTAAAGCAGCAGATGAAAGTATTGCACAGGGTGAAATATCTTTTTTTAGATGTGGATATTGGTATATATCAATCTATTTTACATTAGACTGCATGTCTGTCATGATTTAGATTCCACATACAGTAAAATTACTTCTTACTTCTAAGTCTGCACATAAAAATATAATTTAAAAGTTGTCTCGATAGATGCAGTCTTAACCACACAGTATGTCCAGTCCTTCAGGACCAAATGTATGTTTCCCTGTGTGGTTGATATAGACGTAGACAACCTGCTGAACTTGTGTGACAGCCTTTGGCCTCTTGTATTGTATAACACTTGTAGTTAATATACACAATGTAATGTTGCCAGCACATGTTTGTCATTTAGTGTGGGCCCGTACTGTGGCACCCATTTCCCCAGATTCCTTATCTTTGTGGTCAGTGGTCATGGTCACAACATCGCAACACCGCATTATTTCAACATGGTTACATGAGTTTTATTTGTCTGATTGGTTGTGCAACATGGAAAACATAATCAAGAGAGCAGTTTGTTTTTTTTTTTCTTTTTGCACAATCTGCCAGGGGTGGATAATTGAATCGCTAGTGATCTGTGAATGCACAATTGGGTCAGGTGTTACCTTTACAGAGATGTTTGACTCTGTCCTCCAGACAGGATACGGTACACAAGCTGAGGCTAATCTGTTCCAGACTTCTAAGCTCATCACTAACAAGGTTACATGGTTAATAGAGGATGTATTAGTGAGAGCAGTAAAGCCCTAAATTAATTAATTGTTTGTGCAGAAATTGGGAAAGTGTCGTGTACAAGCAGACTTTCCTTGTGGTTAATTAGAGCGTCTGGAAAAAACCCTCTGGACCAGATGTGTTGGGTTAACTCTGTTTCCACTGCAGAGCCGGAGCCTGGTCTTTGACCATAATTGTTCATTGCACTTGGCCAGTCACTCGTCAGTTGTGTTATGATGGAAAAACAGTTTTCTAAGTTAAGACTTATGAGTCCTCTTGCTAATAATAGAACTGAGCTGCTTTAAGCAAGTTAGCAGCTGTATTGAAGTGATTAATACAATAAACCACATTGTTTTTCTCCGTTTGCAAGATTTTAAACATCCCAAAAGCCATAATCCTAATTTTCTGTGTGATCACTTTGCAGATGTAGTGGTACAGTAGGAGCCATCGTGACCTGCCCCCTGGAGGTGGCAAAGACACGGTTGCAGTCCTCTGGCCTCACCCTCCGGCCCGTCTTCCAGGTCCAGCTGGGCACACTGAGCAGCGCCGGAGTTATCCGACCAGGGACTGTCACACCTGGGCTGCTGCAGGTCCTACGGTAAGATGCTTGTCTGTGTTGTTGTAATGCAAACAATGCTGCACCGTGCTGTGGGACCTGTCTCCTGAGACGTTTGTATTTTGCCTGCAAACATGGGAACAAAGTGTTCCCTCCTCACAGCTGGTACTCTGCTGTTTATCAGGGCGTCCATGGACCTCATAGCGATTGGTTTGATTGTTGTATCTAGGCATGCCAGATGTGTTGACTTCACAAATTTGTTAGTAGTGATAATGGTGAGTTAAAAAAAATAGTTGTATAAAATCTTATGTGGTTGTTATTTAGTCGATGGAAATACTTGGGAGAGCCTGTCATTTGGTTTCTGCCTCTGTAGTCTTAAAATAAAGACCTCTAATCCTGTCCCACATGAAGGGAGGATTAAGTACACGGTGTCCTGCTCATATCTCGTGGCTGTATCCAGCTGTTTGGCTGGACACAAACTACACTTTTCTACCTTTTATGGCGTCCATGATAGCCTCCCTTTAATGAGTCTGCTTAGGTTAGAGAGAACTCGAGGTCCCCCCTCCCCTGCAGGCCGACAGAACGAGGAAAGGTTTTTACCAGGGTGCTGTGTCAGTGTTATGTTACACTCACAGGACTCGGCTCAGAAACTGAACCAGGAACCGGTCTGGACTGGTGCAGCTGTGAGCGCTGGCGGTGTAAAAGCCTGAAGGCAATTTTTTATCATTTGAAAAACAAATTTCAGGTGTTATGTAATTTTATTCAGTTTAATTTAGATGATACAAACAGACTCTTCAGAGCTGTTAAAGAGGTGTCATCCAGGCTCGTGCTTTTGTCAAACTTCCAGTCGATACTTAAACTCTTCTCCCGCTTTTGAAACCCTGAGAGTGCTCATGACTCTGACCTGAAGAGATATTCTCGTCTCTTTAAACTCATCATTGTTAGAGAACAGGTGTTTCTGTTCATGACAGCGACGAGGGCAATGTGTGAAACCTGCTTGATCCATAGAGGTCCAGATCATGCAGATCCATACTGCAGTTGTCGCCCCTGTCAGAGAAATGAAGGTCACATCCTAGAAGGAATTTCAAAAATACTCATTTGACAGGGCAAACATGACTCAGAGGAACATGGTTCAAGGCAGAACCTGAGAACCTACTAAAGTAAACAGGACTGGTTTGATGCAGCTGTTCTGTTCAGTCTGACAGATATGTCCCTTTGTTTAATGGCTGATGGCGCTTCTGCTTTTATTTCAGATCAATTCTTGAAAAAGAAGGACCAAGATCTCTTTTCCGTGGACTGGGTCCAAACCTCGTTGGTGTCGCCCCTTCAAGGTAAAATGAATTCAGTGTTTACATTTCACATTTTAGTTCACTTCAAAAGCAGCTGACTTGTTTGTCTCCTCACCATCATTGCCCGTTGCAGTTTAATGATGTAAAAACACTCACACAAGCCAAAGATGACAATAAAGGAGGAAACTGATTCCTCGTTTCTTTTTCATGTGTGGAAACATTAACTGGTTGTGTAGAAAGGAGGAGATTGTCATGTCATTGACTTTGAGTCCCCCACCCCCTCCACAGCTCCGTAGAGATTTGTGAGTGAGCTGTTTACAGCCACAGCTGTCATCATGAGAAGGCCAAGGTTTTTGTATTTGATTAAACTCAAGAGAAACAAAGTGCCATGTTTGAAGTTTGAGTTACAAAGAATGAAAGTAGTGAGAATAACTGGATCTTGATGGAGCTGTAACTAAAGTCCAGTCTTACAGCTTGTGAAGATTCAGTTTCATCTTTACTTCAGTACTTTGGCCTATTTGACAGATAATCTTTGATGGAAATGATACTATACACCAATGTAATATAACTGTGGAATGGATCGTCCTGTTTCCACTGCCATAAAATGTTGATTAGACTTTGAGATGGGTTATGGGTGACCAATACTTTCCCCATGGTTAATTAGTAACCACAGCATTATTCTTTGCCCAGTAATTCCACTGCCTCTCTGTGCCACTGGCCAACTTGGACGGGCTCACACTCAGAGCAGCTCTGTGGCACCAGTGCTGCCCGGTGCTTATTCAGCCCGTTGTGGTGCAGCGAGCGTCTGTTCCAGAAGCCGAGCAGAGAGAGCAGACACTGGAGAACAGATTGCTCTGGATACACGCTGTTAAAAGCTCGCATCAACCCGAAATGAAATCATTACATAAATGCACAGTTATTATAAACTCACATTTTGAAATGAAATTCACAGTTTGTTAATCATCACAGATGCTTCAGAGCAGAGTTCTTAACACTTTGTTTTCTGTGTTTTCAGAGCCATTTACTTTGCTGCATATTCAAAGTCTAAAGAGCTTTTCAATGGACTGTTCGTCCCTAATAGTGGATTGGTGCACATGTCCTCTGCTGGGACTGCAGGTGAGCAGGCTGCCTATGAGCTTTTGTTTTGTGCAGGTGATGAATATGTGTAATTCACTCCACTGCTATGCATCTGCTTAAAGTTACTTTGCTTAAAGTATTTTTTATGATTTCCTCTCCTGTGTGGATAACATAACCACACTGTGCCAACACAATTTCTTTTAAAGCCGATGAAATGAACAATATGAGCTTCAACGTGGCTGCACTCACTGCTTTTCTTAGATCAGCTACATTTATGGGCTGACTTGTTTATGTTGCACTGTAAGAATGAAAGTAAAAGTGTTTATTTGGTTCCTTCCAGCGTTTGTGACCAACTCTCTGATGAACCCTGTCTGGATGGTTAAGACCAGGATGCAGCTGGAGAAAAAGTACGCACAATCTTAATTGCATGTGTCTCTGCTCAGTCAGTAGTGTTGTGTTTGAGGTCCATGTAAAAGCATCAGACTTATTTTAGGATCTTGAGAGGTGGGGAGGTGCTTAATCTAATGTGACCTTTTTAAGAGAAACCTTTAAACCGAGCCTCACTGCCGGTACTGTCCTCGGGTTCTGCACAGTGTGAGCCTGAGCGTGTGACCTCTATCCGTAAATACACGGTGCTGACGCACTGTCCTGCGACCAGCAGAAGAGTCTATATTTACATTAGCAAGTCCAGGGCAGTAGTATCATGCAAGGTCATAAGAGCTCGTCTGTTTACTCTGTCCTTAGAAACGAAGTCATCTCCTGCAGCACAAAATACTGTGTGTATGAGTGACAGGGAGGAGGATTGAATCGCTTCAGTTAAACTAGTTGAATATTCATCAGAATAAGGAAATCACAGAAGGCCACATGCTTCCTTATACAGTTGAAAGTTAACTTATCTCTTAAATAAACAGAGCTGTGTCTGTTTCTTGTTGGCCTGTGTGAGACTTGTCAGTGATGATTAAAAGGAATGATCACCAGCAGTAAAATTAGTTGCTGCTTTAACTCCCCCCAACATGTGATCGTTGTCACTAACGACTCTGACCTGTGACCTTTCAGAGCCAGAGGTGAGAAGAAGATGAATGCACTGCAGTGTGCCCGCTATGTTTACAAAACAGAGGGAATCCGAGGCTTCTACCGCGGCCTGACAGCGTCCTACGCCGGCATCTCGGAGACCATGATCTGCTTCCTCATTTATGAGACGCTAAAGAAACAGCTCGCCAAGAACCAGTTCAACTCTCCCAACGCCGAGCACGACAAACGAGCATCAGACTTTCTGAACCTGATGATGGCAGCTGCTTTTTCAAAGGGTTGTGCGTCCTGCATAGCCTACCCACACGGTAAGCATTTTCATCCCTTACATGTCTCCTGATGATGTGATGAGTGCTTTTAAATGACTAACTTTTTGTCATTCTCCTTGCATCTCCCTGCAGAGGTCATTCGGACGAGGCTGCGTGAGGAGGGCAGCAAGTACAAGTATTTCTTCCAGACAGGCAGGTTAATAGCAGTGGAGGAAGGATACGCAGCTTTTTATAGAGGACTCATTCCACAGCTCATTAGACAAATCCCTAACACAGCCATCGTCCTCTCCTGCTACGAACTCATTGTCTATCTGCTGGGAGATTCCAAGTGAACACGTGTTTGAAAGTTAGGATTTTTCTTGGACGCCACACTAAAACCAACTGAGGCACACTGGGCGAAAAGGACTTTTAAAATAAGATAAAGCAGCACATACATTGTTTTGATGCGGTGCTACAGAGACTGTTATGATGGAACTGAAGCAGGTTGTACTGTTATCCAAAGAGCTAAATGCATTATTTTATTGAATGCTTGCTGGGAGTTTATCAGAAATAATCGAAGAAGTCACGGTACATATTTAAACTCCAAACCTGTGAAAAAGGTCATCTTCTTAGAGGACTAGTTTTAAGTTAACTAAGTTATTTTTGTTATTTTAAAACAGTGTTTGTTTTATCAGTGGTAAATGTACTGACAAGCATCACTGGGCAGGTTAGCATGGTTCGTTAATGAAGGGATCTAATTCAGAGGAGGCGCTCAAGATGATGAAAATAATAATGCTGTTTTTTTGCATTGTAATGAAAAAAACTGATTTCTGTTGACAAAAACAATCTGCTGGATTTGAAGTTTGAGTTACTTAGAAATGTATCATATTTTTCATTAATATATATACATATATAAGATACAGGATCCTCTGTATGTTTTCTTTGTGAAAAAAAAGTTCACTTTTTGCAATATAATGACAAGTTGGATGCTTATTTGACCAGTGGTTCAATAAAATGCATCAAAAAACTGAAGTAATGATTCGGTTCATGTACAATGCTTCCTTATTTGATTCATAAACAAGATTTAAGAATGATAGTTGTGTTAGTATAAAGATGGGATATGTCACTGGGTCTCAAACTGCTAAAAAGTCCAATACTACCAATGGCCACTAGGGGCTGGCTCCAAAAAAGCTCAAGTCCTCAGTGAGTCAGAGCCTGATGGTCCATCTGAAGGTCCTTTCAGCATTAAGGAGATATTAGGCTTTAGAAAGAGGAATTTTAAGAGGTGTGTGTAATTTGATTGACAGGTCTGGTTCCAGTGATTTACTGGTGAACATGAATCTCGTTGGGTAGTGTCCTTGGGTTCAAGGGTCAGACCCACCTCCTCACTCATCCCTTTTATATCCAAATATGGTCCCTTCTGGCTCACAAAAACCAACATCATGATGTTCAAATACCACAAACCAACGGGTGACATCATGTCAGCTAGCATGTGATACTATTCTGATTTCAATATGACGATGGGGAAAAAAATGTCTTCAGCTGTTTGGAGACTATTGTAAAATTTCAGTGTTGAATGTGCCTGAAATGTGGACTAAATGGCCTTGCTTGCTTTCTAATTGAAAACATAAAGTGTTCTGTTCAGTCTCTCTTGCTAAATGTTTGCTTTGAAAAAATGTTGGTTGTTTGGGTGGGTTGTTTTATCCCAGAACTGGGTGGATATGGGACTGACTATATACTGAGCAAGATGGGCTGTTTTTACCCTGCATTGGGTAAAAACAACAAAATGCTGAGTAAAGACTATGACAAAGATAAAATCTTGGTTAGGAACAGTACCATACTGGGAAACGTCAGGGAAAATGCACATAATGTGGGATATAAATCATAAAACACTGGTTAAAAACTACAAGTCACAAAATATTGGGTAAAAATCTTGAAATATTTGATCAAATCTACAAAATCTACAAATTGTTGTGTAAAAATCCTAAAATATTGAATAAAAGCTACAAAATGTTGGGTAAAAACTATTAAATATAAATCATAAAATACTGGGTAAAAACTACAAAATGTTGAGTAAAAGCCACATGTTTTATCTGGGTTAAACTGACCCAGCTTGTAGTTTTAACCCAGGTCTGGGTAAAAACATTTTTTTAAGGTGTAGAAATGAGTAATGTCAGCATCTCCTACATTCATCTAAACCTGGAAGTGTTTTCCACTATCTCCACAAATCCCTCTCATAATAACAATTTATTGTTTGATAATACTGAATTACAGTTCATGTAATCAGTCAATCATTTTATGACACCCTCCTCCCGTCAACATAAAAAATAAAATAAAAGAGAAAGCAACTCAGGAGAAATGTAGTGCATCAGTAATCCTTCTCCTCAAACTCACACTGTATTTGTGAAGGTGCTTTTGGCTGCAGTTGTGAGTCAGTGTGTGTGTAATTCCCACATAAACACTGCAGTTTGGTCCAGCTCTTTGTGAACCTGGCCAAGGTCTGTTAAGTTGCATGGGGACTACGAGTCAGCAAATACTCACACGAACTCTTCAGTCATTTTCAGAGGTTGTTTCAGAGCCTCTGTGTCTTCAGTCATGTGCTTTTTGGGGGAGTTTGTTCTTGTGTGGGAAGGTCACCACAGACCACAGGAACAGCCTGCTCATGTAAGACGGGAAACTGGTAGGAAATGGGAGAAAAAAGAGAGAAGTATTTGTTAGTCACTGGGTGTGTGGAAGCCTCTCATGGATCAGGCATGAATCAGCAAAATACATCTTGCTGTCGAGCTTTGGTTGATTCATCCACATTGTCCGGTGCAGCCGGTACGAACAGGCTCCAGACCAGAGGGGGGTTGTAAAGTGGGAGGACTGCAGCAGCTGGCGTCACGTGGAGCATGATGAAACACTGAGTTCCTCTCAGTTTCTGAAGTGTACTGAGCACCGCCTCCGATAAGTCACCCTGTACAAAGGGTTCACACATTGTTTAAATATGGTATTCAAACCGTTATATGAATTATTTACTAATCCTTTACAAATCAGTCAGCCATTAATCAGAACAGCTTTCAGGATTTAGTCAAAAAATGTCCTTTGCTGCTTTCTCTTTTTCTCATTAGCACTGGGAGTATCTTTTTTAAAGGAAAACTTTGCCAATTTTACACATTAAAGGCTGAAGCTTCACATTTTATACCAACGTTACAGCAATACTACTACTACTACTAATAATAAACTCTATTTATACAGCACTTTTCAAATCAAACATTACAAAGTGCTTTACATTAATAAGACACAGCACACATGAATAAAAATAAAAATACAATAGTGCACACAAATACAAAGCAACAATTTGAAAAAAAAACTTAAATAAAATCAGGAAAGGCTCTGTGATAAAAATATGTTTTAGTCAGAGACTTAAAAGACAGCAGAGAGTCAGCCGACCTGATGTCCTCAGGCAGGTCATCCAGAGCCTTGGCGCCTGGACTGAAAATGCTTTGCCCCCTTTGTTTTCAGCTGGGCCTCTGGGACAGTTAAAAAGCCTCTGCCTGAGGATCTTAGGGTGCAAGGTGGAGAGTAAAGTGTTAAAAGGTCAGCAAAAAAGTCATTTAAAAGAGTCTTAAAATCAATCCTAAAATGTACCAGCAGCCAATGTAAACGAGCTAAAACAGGCGTGATGTGTTCACATTTCTTCTTCCTGGTTAAAAGCCTGGCAGCAAATCTGCAGCATACACCTAAATCATAGGCTGTATGTAGAGTGGACGAGGCTCATGTGTACCCACTGTTTGTGGACTCACATTTTGAAACCAGGAGTTTAATATTTGACCATCACTATGTTGGTTGTTTGGGGCCAGAAGTGACCATATTTGGATATGAGACTGAAGAACTGTTTATTGTTCAGTTGATTACATATAAATATTTACTGCTGTAATATAACTTGCATTCAGTTGTGAGTTTGTTGGGTCCATTTCGTTAAAATTAATTCATGCAATTAATGTTACAGCAAATCTTCATTAAAACACACTTAATTTAACCCATAAGAAACCATGGTGAAAAGCACTTTAAATGTTCTGGCAAGTTATTACAGACGCAGCTTCATCCTTGACTTTAACTCATGAAGGGGAGTATGCCATAGAGGAGGCTCAACACACTCTGAGTCTAACGCTGAACTCTGAGTTGATTGACTCCAACATCAGAAACTCAAAATATCTGGTTCAAGACTTGCTTCACTGACTTGGTTCAATCAACTCTGAGTATGTTCACCTTGAGTTGAGTAAATGCATGCATGAAAGCATCATCAATAGAGCTCTGATTTAATGATTCACCATGGCAACCGGCAAAAACAAACAGAGGTTGGAGGTGTTAATGTTGCAGCAGGAGACAGCAACATACAGAAAGCAACAGAAATGTGGTCGACAGCTGCTTCAGACTCAGCTGGAGGGAGGAGCTACATCTGTTACCACAGTAACCAGGAGGGAGGAGCTACAGAGAAACTCAGAAGGTAACCTGCCATAGAGTTGGTTATGTTCACAGAGTCTGTTTCCATGGTAATTGACTCAGAGATGAAGTTACTCCTCTTTCTGGAAACGAAAACTCAGTTTCCCTCATTTCTGGTTAACTCCACTTTCTGGTGCAGTCATGTGACAATGTGTGAATTTGGTAACACATACGTAACATTACAGATCTTCAGAAATGTGTTCATTGTGGCTCAATTGGTCTGTTTTACATCCCTCATAAGTTTCCAGTAAGGAGAAATGAGTGGGGGCTTGTATGGGCTCATAAAAATAACTAATATTATGCACCTACTTTATATGCATTGAAGCAGCCTATACTCACTATGAGAACAGACTGGGTCTCATTTACATTGAGATCAATTTTAATTGAACACATTAAGAGGGTAATAAAGACAAAACAACAGCGCTCACAGGCCATTAAATGTCAACACACAATACAAATGAGTGGCGTGGATGAAAGCCAAGAGGAAGGCAGCGCTAAGGAAATGGCCACTGGGAGTGGTTGAAAATGTAAACAGTACAGACTGTCTGTGCTCATCTGGTTTCACAACATAATATCTAAATGCTGTTGTGTACTGTGACCCTGCAGATGTAGACAACAGTTGTATTGTACCTAAATATATAGATAAATACGCAGCTTTTCTATTTATATTCTCACTGTGAATACATCTCTGTCAGCTTTTTAAAAAAATCTTAATTTAATATTATTTTCTTGCTTATTCTCATTTTTTAGGAGCATAGTTTTCTGTCCTGCCAGCTGAGGGGGATAAAAAGATTTTTAGATTCAGGTTTATGTGTATACTACACGCTAAATAAGGCTGGGTTGTTTTAACCCAGAACTGGGTAAACATTGGACTAACTACAAGCTGGGTTAATGTAACCCAGTAAGACTGGCTGTTTTTGTCCAGTGGATAAAATACTGCTTAAAAAAAGAGAAATAAAATACACAGTGAAAACAACAGATTTTTTTTGTAAGAACAATACAATTCTGGAACAAACACTAAAGGTTTGGGTAAAAACAACAACATTTAGGGCAAAAACAAAAAAACTTTGATTAAAAACAACAAGACATTGGGTAAAAACAATAAATCGTTGAGTATAAACATCAGTTAGTCCAATATTTACCTAGTTCAACCCAGTATTGTATGCATGCAGTGCAGTGTAAGCCCAATTTTATTATAGTCTATGTGTTGATTTTATTGTTTGATTTTTTTATTTTTAATTGACTGATTGTGTAAAATATGCAGACATTCAACAAATAAAGATTATGGCAGTATTATACAATACTTTCAAATGGTTTAATAGCTGTAGTCTTTGATGTTTTGTTTTTATTTGCTTTACATAGACATTTAAATCCTTATTTAAGTCATAATGTTGAGTTTGGAAAACATTATTACACAGCAGGAAGGTTCTGGGATGTTCTCTCTGTGTTTGTTTGTGGATCTTCTTGGTTTTGTTTATAAGATAAGATAACACGGGTTTCCTGTGGCTCCTCTGTCTTCCTCCCACAGTCCAACAACATGCACGCTAGGTTAGTTAATGATTCTGAATTGTGACGGTTGTCTGTCTTTGTGTCTGCTCTGGGATGGAGTAACAAAATGTCCAGGATGTCAGGGTGTACAGCACCTCTGCACCATGTGGCAGTAGGTGTAGCTCTGCAGCCTACTGCGACCCTCTGCAGGACAAAGTGGGAATAGAAAATGGATTGATCTTAATGTTCTTACTACCACGGCTACTTGATGTTTATCTTTTATGTGAACTGCTGGAACACTCTGATCTCCATAAGTAATTCATGAAGTCTTATCTTGTTTTATTGTCCAGAGTTAGGAAGAGGGCAGGTAACATCACTGCAGGTCCAACACAGCCTCAACACAACCCATTCCACCTCCTCCCCTCTGGTAGGCGCTACAGAGCCCTGAACACCAAGACACAAAAACATGAAGACAGTTTGTTTTCACAGGCCATCACTGTGTTCAACATCAGTCTTTAACTTTTAACACTGTGTTCAACATCAGTCTTTAACTTTCCACTGCACTGTTGTCCACCTGCTTTATGTAAATAGCACACAGACTGTATACAGAATAGATGAAGCAAGCCTGACTCCGCCGTTGGTTGTTTGTAGCCAGAAGTGACCATATTTTGATATGAAGGCAGGTGTGAGGAGGTGGGTCTGACCCTTGAACTCAGGGTCACTGCCCAATGTGTGAGACTGGAGTTCAGAGCTGCTCTCATTGGAGACCAGACCTGTCAATCAAGCTAACCACGCCCCTGAATATTCCTCTTTTTGAAGCCTAATATCAACTGAATAATGATTATTTTTTGTTGGCACAGTGGTTATCACTGCTATCTTGTAGCAAGAAGGTTTTGGGTTCGAGGGGTCCAGTGTGTACCCTGCCTCTCACCCTTTGCCAGCTGGAATAGGCTCCAGCTGACCCCCGAGCCCCAATTTGGATCAGGTATAGAAGATGAATGAATATTTTTATTAGATCCTATATTTCAAAACTAGATGATTGTAGGCTACTTGTAATACATATCTTGAATATTGAATCACATTTAGCCAGCAAAACTAATTTTGAGTGACAAATACAACAAAAAAAAGGAAATTAAACAAATTAAAATTCAACAATCTTTTCAAAAAGATAACAGCAGAGAATAACAAATGTTTTATTTTCTCTGACTCGACCCTTCCAGAGCCACAAGACTTTATGTAAGGTGGTAATCACCAAAGTCATAGGGATATTACCACAGCTTTCAGAATAGAATTGAATAAAACTTTATTGTCATTGCTTTTAAAACAACAAAACACTGTTGAACAGCTCTCAGTGTTGGCAGTACAAAAATATACAAGAATAAAATAAGATAAAAAATTTCAAAAGACATTAAAAGAGCGGTGGCAGAAGTATAAAAATGCAAAGTGTCATCTGTGAGGTTTAGTTTTAGCTGGGTATATATTGGATTGATACTTGGTTAATTTTAACCCAGCAGAATGGGCTGTTTTTACCAAACATTTTGTAGTTTTTAACTTAACATTTTATCATTTTTACCCAATATTTAATCCTTTTTACCCAACATTTTTTAAAATCATTTTTACCCAGCATCCTACTGTTCTTACCCAATATGTCATCATTTTTACCTAACATCCTATTGTTTTTACCCAATACTTCATCATTTTTACACAATGTAAAGTGGTAAAAACATCCTACTGGGTAATTAGCCCAGCATGAAGTTATTCCAATATTTACTCAGTTGTGGGTAAAAACCACCTGATATTTTTTCGTGTGTACTATTTGTATTTGTTTAGAAGCTGTCTAACTGGGTGAATGTGATTTTAAAGTGTCTGCAATGAGTGTGTGTGGGGCCGGGGAGGTGGTAGCTACGCCCCT
Organism: Pseudochromis fuscus; assembly: GCA_900323345.1. NCBI lineage: Eukaryota > Metazoa > Chordata > Actinopteri > Pseudochromidae > Pseudochromis > Pseudochromis fuscus. The sequence continues at coordinate 34,786 of OOFC01002799.1, read as the reverse complement.
GTGCGGCGTTGACCCTCCGTAAAGAGGGAGCTAATGGGTTTAAATGCAGCTCCTCTGCGGCGGTGGTGACCTCTGTCTGCCGCAGGAAGAAGGGCTCTGCACCGGGAGCAGGTCCCCGGCTGTTGACGTGAGTACGGAGGCCAGACGGCGTGTGGTCATCGGTGTGTGACGGTGTCGTGACAGCCAGAATCTCCTCACTGTTGGTGAAAACTTAAAAGTGCTCGGTCCTGGACGATGTCCGTGACTTTAACCGACGACCGCACCCTGACCGTCCGCTGGTTCACGTTGTTCACTGACGAGCTCCGCTTCGTGTTGTGTTGCCAGTCGACTCGGTGAGCTCCATTAGCCGAACCGAAGTCTCCGAAGCCGCACAGAACATTTTAAGCTCCATGTCTGCCGGCGACCGTCGGCACCGTCACCGCAACACCGGGCTCCCTTCTCTGCCGGCCGTCTAATGGGAGGGTGACGGGAACGATGCTGAGGCTCCTCCATATCCTTCTTACAGGTAAGCTAGTAGCGGTTAGCTAACCCATATAGAAATGTATGAAGCAAGTGGGGCTCAAAAGTGAGGCCAATGCGGAAGTGCAAAAAGTTGCAATACACCCGACGGCCGCTGGAGGCTGGCTCCAAACATCTCTGGCTTCAATTAACTTCAATTGACATTTTCAATTTTGAAATACTCAGTGAATACCTTTTTTCACAAGTCATTCTGGTGTCATTTCTTAAAGTTAATTCGTGTTATCTGTGATCTGGTGGTCCACGTGGGAAAAAACCAAAAAGAGGAATATCTAGGGTTGTAGTTATTGTGCTAGACAAGCTTGTTGTCCAATGAGAGCAGCGCTGAAGTCGAGTCTCATACACATTGTTGGTCAATGATCTCGGGTTCAAGGGTTAGACCCGCCTCCTTACTCCTTTCAGTATCCAAATATGTTCACTTTTGGTTCAACCAATATGGCGACGTGCAAATGCCGATCTCTTGGCTTCAAAACAGGATTCCACAAACCAATGGGTGACGCCACACTTGCCTAGTCCATATCTATATACAGTCTATGACTAAATCTGTTAACCCACTAGGAGCCGCTTATGTTAGTGTGGTTATGCAATGGGATAACCAGCAATCACTTGAGCTGTTTAGTTAGTTCACCAACAGCAATAAGTAGTTACTTATTTTTAAATCTCAGTAAAACTAACAAGAACTGGTTGTAGTTTATGAGGCTAGTTATGGCTTCAAATATTTTCAAATATTATACTGTGGTATAAGTGCCATTCTGTTGTCATGTTATTGTAAGCTTCCATAGGTTTATCTGGTTAAAATTATTCAATGCAACCCTGTGGTTAATTCTACCCTTGTGAAGGTTATAATATTAATAGACTATTAAAAAAATACGTATATAAGATTGCTAAAGTCAACATTAAAAACTTAATGAATATCACACGTGTTACAGTCACGTTAAACTGTTCACTAGCTTTATTATGGATCAGCTGGTTATAAATATTAACCACTATAATATAATTTCCACTCAGTTGTTTATAGGCTGCATATAGTTAAAATTATTTAATGCAACCCTGTGATCACTTGTAAGGGCTATAATGTTCACTGATCAAAGATACTTTCATGTTTCATGCCAGAATTGCTTGTTTAATTAGGGAACAGTTATTTACATATAAATAATAATCACTTTGATGTAACTCAGTTGTGAGTTTATTGGGTCCATCAAGCTAAATTTAAATTAATACAATCACGCTTGTGGAGGTTGTAATGTTCATTGTTGTTTTAAATTTGTGTTGATTTAGGAGGCTGTGGTTCATGCTGCTATTAAACTGAATATTTAGTCCAGCCCAACTGTTAAATATGATGACCGAAATCAATTTCAGCTAACACCAATTGAACTCTGATAATGACATTGATAGTGTAATTAATGAATCATCTGCTGAGTGCTGTTGTTGACGTTTTAAAAGGATATGAGTCTGAATTTAACTTCTCAATACCTTTTTTGTAATTTCCCTACAGGCCTGTTGGGTGCTCTGTGGAATGGAGTCACTGCTTTCGGTAAGACTGGGATTGATATAAACCTAATGCATCTATGATATTTTTTAGGCTTCGCCTCTCAGTAAATTCTTTCTGGTCCACAGGTGGGGTCAGACTAGTGGATGGGGATAACAAGTGTTCGGGCAGAGTCGAGGTCCTCCGCCACGACCAGTGGGGGACCGTGTGCGACCAC
>OOFC01002799.1:11860-29084 GCA_900323345.1 Pseudochromis fuscus | reverse complement strand
CCATGGCAGTCATGGAAGAATACAGTATTTTACCTCAACCCTCTAGATACATGTGTATTTACATTATAAGAAGCTCATTACACACACAGGTGACTCCAGGTAACTGTGACTTTTAACACCAACTGACTGCACTAGTAATTAAGTTATGTCCTATTACATGGGATGAATATTTATGCAAACATGTATTTTGGTTTTTAACTCATATAACCTTGTTCTCACTTTGATGTTGAGTCAGTTCATTAGTGTGAAAAAGCCTCATTAGCTTCACTTTCATATGTCAAACATTAAAAATTAAAATAAGAAATTTTAATTTCTTTGAGGCCTTTTTAATAACTGGATCATGATATTTTACCTGTTTTCTTTTTCTCCATTCTTCTTTGTGTAATTGAGGGTGTTGTGTGTTTCTTTTCAAGGTGAATCTCAGAAGTGTGTGGACAGTCAGGTCCCCCACTGTGTCCAGGAGAAGACAGCTTGAAATGGTGCCAGCTGGACCATTTCCTGACACGACCACAGACCTATCACACACTGCACTGCAGTATTCTTTTGATACCAAACTTCAGACCAGTGTTACTGCTGGGAAACAAAGGACACGACTGGCTGCTGTGGCACTGTGTGATGATGACATGTGAGCAAAATGCCACAGAAGACTGATGGACAGCATAAACTGTTTCTGGTGGAAAAACTACTACTGAACGTTAAAACTGGGGAAACTGTGACATAAGTTCCTCAAGTCGCTCTGTATACGCAGTGTAAAAACATTTAGTATTTATTAACAGGCCAAACTAATAAGGCTCCACTAGCTGATAGTATGATAGATCTCAAGTGGAGGAGTGGATCTTGTTCACGGGCGGGGGAAGAGGGGATCGTGTGAGCAGTGGCAGCAGTGATGTGGTCTCTATGGCTCAGCTCCTCCTGTACCAGTCCATCTGCATCCCTACCACAGCTGAAATGAGTTTCCTCACTCTGAGGGCCTCACTCTGTGCGATAGGGTGAGTAGAGCCACTCCTGGTGGTTCAGGTATCTGACTAGGATGATGCCTCCAGATTGCCTCCTGTTGGAGGTCTACTGGACACAGCCAACCGAGCGGAGACCCAGAAATCAGCTCGCTGGAGGGCTTGTATCTCTCATGTGGTCTGGGAGCTGCTGGGGACCCCCCTGGGATGAGCTGGGGTAAGTTGCCCTACTGCCACCAGGACCCTGATGGACTTGAGCGGTATAGAAGATGGATGGATAGCTGATAGTATACTCGCCCACAGATCAATGAAAACATTTTTGTATTTCAAGTCTAACACTACTATGCATCATATGTCATTAGCAGTATGTACATTAATGCACTAAAGTGTGTAAATACAAGCTGTAGTTGGTTGAGATGCTGCTGTTGTAGGAGCCTCTGGATTCAATGAGTTCTGTGTGTAAGACAATCTCCAGGTATTACAGCATGTACTTTAATTTTATAGCTTCAGATCAGACTCTAAAACACAACGCAGAATGTGCTTCATTTATTTTTATACCCTTAGTTGTTTAACATTTTTAAATGATTATTTTTGTTTCTGAATAAATTACGTGAAACTTCAGATGTTTACATACACAAGCTCCTTTTTATATCTTTAATTATGAAACAAACCACAACAAAACTCAGGACAGAATGTAAAGGTTGGATTATGTATTACAAAAGTGATTCCACTGAAACAAAGCAGAAACATTGAGTTACAGTGAGTGCAGTTTGAATATTTCTCCAAATACTTATTCAACACTGGAAAAACATTTAACAATCGTATCCCAACTGTTCCTAGAAAAACACTGAGGCACTTGTTACAGCTGATCTGAAATCGATTCCAAATATCTTAAAGAAAGGAAGCATTTTTATGTCCTGCAAGGATTTGGTCAATTGTGGTAACAATTCACAAGCTAATAGAAACTCTTCTTAACAAGTAAAATAGGAAGATTTTGGGATGCTAAAAACATCTGTCCTGAATACTCTTTGATGCAGATTTATTACAACACTCTAAGCAATGAGTCCAGATAGTATTATTTTTTTAAGAGATATTTAACTGTTTAAAATATGGGGAAAAACATCACGTCATTTTAAAATTTGTACAATGCTCTAACCGTTTAATGTATGTTGTCAAATATACATTAACTGTACACTGGTTTAAAAAACAAACTTTATGCCGTTACCCCAGTCTTTCCATGCAGACAGACTGACTGTGACCGGCAGAGGCTTACAGTAGATACAATTGACTGACCTGATATGACACGTCTTATTTTGAAATTCACTGACTGTAAACCTGCTCACAGCCAAACCTGTGGCCCAGCATCTGCAGTGTGATGGGAGGAGCTGTGGAGGATTATCTGTGAAACCTCAGCAGGTCACACTCAAACTGTCTGGATGAACAGACGGCTCCTATTCAGGCGAAACAAAGAAGGATTTAGTGTTTTTTTTTTTGTTTTTTTTTTAAAGTGGTATCCTCTTTGGTTCTCCTAGTGGTACTGCACTGTGTCGGTTAGCAAGCCCAAGCAAGCAAATAAACTGCAGTAATAATACAAGTATTGCATAAACCACAAATTTCTGCGATGGCTAAAATAAAGGCGTGAGCCGAGATACATTCCTCAAATTAAAATGCGAAGCAAGACAACCCCTCAGCATAGATTTAAAAAATAAAAAACAAAGAAAAAAGAAAACAATCACTCTATTCCTTGAAGAGATTCATTTGTCTCCATGTTGGAGAAAACCAAGTAGAGGAAGACCGCCAGACCCACGAAGAACACAAACTGGATCCACAGCGGGACGAGACGGGACGACTTCTGTGTCTTCGGTGGATCTGGACCAGACTTCATGGGTGTGGATTTCAGATAGGAGTTTCCAGAAGAGGACAGTTTGTCGTACATGTAGGGCCTAGAGGAGAATTATGGGAAGTATTATGTGACCATAATGCATAACAGGCCATTAAAATTCTTCATCACACTCGAGTTTCGACATGACCAATCGTTCCAACAGCTTTACTGCTGCTTTAGAAACAATGAGGTGGTAATACTCATGGTTACTCTGGACAGACTCTAAAGAAATGGACAAAGCAACTGGTGAAGTGAAGCCAATGTGACAGTACAAAGAAGTGCAATACTCCTGACGACCACTAGATGCTGGCTTCAATTGACTTCAACTAAAAAAATCCTCATTTTCAATCTTGAAATACTTGGTCAATTTTTTTTCCTCAAATCATTCTGATGTCATTAGATTAAAGTGAATTCTCCGTCTCTCTGATCTGAATATCATTGCATGATTAAGTAGATATCAGCCTTCAGAAAGAGGAAGATTTAGGGGCGTGGTTAGTTTGATGGACAAGTCTGGTCTCCAGTGAGAGTCTCATACACATTCAACAGTGTCCTCGAGTTCAAGGATAAGACCCGCCTCTTCACTTCTCCCTTCATATCCAAATATGGTCACTTCTGGTTCCAAAAAACCAACATGGCGACGTTCAAATACCTAATACGCCACATTAGCTTCATCTATTCCCTGTACAGTCTGTGGTGGTTCCTCTGTGACGTAATCAATGTCATTTTGACAGAAAATTAAACGTCAAGGATTTTGACCAGTATTTTATATAATCCTACATTTTTTCTTTTAACAATTTCTGTTATATTTTAAAGACAAACAATGAGTGCTGGTTGATAAAACACCACATCATTTGATTTAACTATTATCACTGATGTATTAATGTGTATGTAGCATGTTTCTGATGTTGTCAGTCAAGGGGAAACAAATTTTAAGCGTATTTCATTTCACGTTTCACACATGACACAATATAAAGTAAATAAAGCCTAAATTAATAAGCTCTTCTGCTACAGTTAGATTGACTGACAGTATTAGTTTTACCAGTAAGTATTAGTTTTGCTCACCAGCATTAATATTAGCATAAGCTTTACCCTTTTTTTCTGAATTGTGAGGGAGCAGAAGCATGAAGAAAGTAATTAAAACTCACATCCCTCACAATTGTACTTAAGTACAGAAAAATGATCAATAGCTTAACTGATGATTAAAAAAATTGCTAGTTGTGGCCCTGTTTGTAGCATTTTTCCAAATAATAATAATTGTAGTCTTCTTGAATATAACAGTAATCCACCACGGCTCATCTTCAGGAGGTAAGAAGTTAATCTAAGCATTGATGCTGATACACAACTTTGCACAAAGATACTTACTCATCCACTAAATCCCTTCCTCTGTATTCAGGCTTGGTCCTCGTGTAGCCAGAGTAGGACGTGCTGCAGAGAGACAGAGACATGGAAAGTATAAATGTGGTGAAGCTTTTTGTAATCTCCTCACCCACTGTAACCACAGAAAATGTAACTGTAACTTACTCTTGTTCGTATTCCCTCTCATTCCAGTCTGGTCTCGACCTCATGTAAGCCCCACTGGACAGAGCAGACAAACAGACAGTTACTAACTCAGACTGACTGGAAGCAGCTTAATTGATACATTGGAACAGCACAGGTGTGAAAACATGACGACGAGAGTTAGCGTTTAAACCTAACAGCAGAGGGAGTTGTGAAAAACTGACCTGTCTCCTAAGGTATCACTCCTGACCTGCAAAATAAAACAAGGTATGATCAAATAATAAACAACGTACATCCATTAGCCCGATAGCTATAACTGTTTTAACTGTTGATGCAGTTAACTGAAATATACTCGCACCTCTAGCACCTTAATTCTCCATTTCCTGGGTAAGAATATATGATATTATATTGAAAAATGGTACATGGGCTAACAACATGCTTCTCTACAAAAGGAGATGGAAAGCAAACAAAACTATGGTTGTATTTAATAATAATATTAGTAGTAATGATAATAAATAACTATTTATACAGCACCTTTTAAAAACGAGAGTTACAAAGTGCTTTACACAACAAGGAACGTTCAATAAAACAATTAACATAAAAGCATAACAACAAGTACTTTAAGTTATGGCATAAAATAAAAAAAGATAAAACCAAAATAAAATAAGCAGAGAACATAAAGAGATGACACTGAGTTTCTATGTCTGAGATCCCCTGGCAGGCAGCTCCACAGCCAAGTGGCCTGGACTGCAAAAACCCTGTAGGCTCTGGTAACACATCCAAATACCAGCACCCTCAGCAGGGCCCTGTCGGAGGACCTCTGACACCGCTCCGGTCTGTAGGGTGTTTGTAACTCAGTGATGTAGGCTGGAGCTGGACCATTAGAGCTTTAAAAACAAGTCAAAGAATCTTAAAATCAACCCTAAAACCTACGGCAGTACGGATTCACAAGGCATGTGATGCAAAGACCAACATGGAGGGAGGTTGGGAGGAGGTACTTACTGGTGTCCTGTAAACATAGGTGACTTCCTCCTCTGAAAGAAAACACAAACATCATGTAAAATGTTAAAACATGCACACTTCCAGTTACACTGTTACAATTGATGATACTTTGGTGACTGACTTGAATGCTGTCTATTAGATTTCGATGCCTTATAATTAATTAATTTTGATTATATTCAGTATTAATATAATTGATTCATTAATACAGTTACGTGGGATCCAGGTTACAATGAATCATCTGATTTCTGGTCAGTTGAAACAGAATGGCAACAGATCATTTCAGTTGCTGCGCCCCGTATATATGGAGGACATAAACGACTACATTTAAATAAACAGATACATAAATAAATAAAAATAAATATATTTTGGTGATGAAAAATGACCAATGTCTTGAATTCAAATCTACACTTGCATATATCAACTTTTACTGTAGCTATATTTGTATTTTTACATGTCTTGTCTATATTCCTACCTTTCTTTGTTCATTCAACGAATGAAACTGCTAGAGTCTGGGACTTAACTGCCTTTTCAGTCAGTTTGTGGTGTAATGAAACTGTGTTGTAATAATCATGCATGACACTGTGGTCTGGGAACATGGGGAATGGATTGGGAAAGCACAGAGAGAAGTTTCTCCCAATGGGGCCAGTAATGGGTGAGATGATGTCCAAATGTGGAGATGAATGCACTGAATGTGTGACTTTTACTTTCATTTTACATATTTACATACATTTCCATGTGTGTAGTGATCCTGACCACACCATACAAACTAAAGTGGGAACTATTAAGGAAGAAAGTTATCTCCTGCCTTGTAATCCTTTATGCATAACTTTACACATGACAGTTGTAGCAAATTGCAGTCGATCTCTTGTATGTGATTGCCACACCCTCTGGGGAGCCGGTTTTGGACTGTGGGCCATATGTTTGACATTCCAGGTACACACACATACATGGATACATAAACATGGACACTCCCTCCATGTATGCTATTGTATATTTCAATAGAGGCAACAGTTCCAACGTTGTTTAGTGGGCAAATTCCAACATTTTTTTTTTTTTAAAGGGACATTGCACAGATTACAGCTCAGTTTACAGGTCAGGATTACTCCTACATAGCCTGTTAAAACAGTGTGCAGTTTAAATGTTATGGGTAATGTGCAACTTACATCCCCTGCGTTTGTAAACAATGAGGAATGTGAAGCTATAAATAGTTAAAGTTCTGGGACACTTGTGGATTTCCTTCAATCTTTTCATATTTATGCATGAACTGTAACTGTGTTTGATAAAGTACAGCTTTATCCAGAAAGTACAGTGTTATCCAGAAGTACACGTGGTAATGAATTACCCTCTTCTCTGTAGTAGGTTTTGTCAGATGATGGTTTAGCACTCTTCTCCTTGGCCATGGCCTCTTTCAGCTTCTTCTCGTACAGACTTCTGGTGGAGTCTACACACAAACACGAGGAGTAATGAACAGAGGTGGACACTCTTACCACGGACTCCAACTTGTATTTCAGGTATAACTCAGTGACTACACACAGGCCTGTGAAGTTAGCTGCATTATTCAAAAACGGGCGCAAAGTAAACACTTGAATCTGGTCCCACTCACCGACCACGGGTCCGTGCTTTATCCCGTACTCGTCGAGCAGCTCGCTGATCTCCTGCGCAGACTTGCTGCTTAGCGAAGCCATTTTAGCTCAATTTATGTGTCTAGATTCGTGTTATTTTTGTATGCTCCCGTTTCGGTTAAGCTTTAGTTTAAGACGCCAAAAGAAAAAAAAAAGTCGCAACTCCTCCCACGGATAATCCCCGAGCGCTCGTTTTGATGCGCGGAGTAGCGAAGGACGACGCTATGCGGAGTCGAATGGTTGCCGGGGAACGTGTAGCGACTATTTTTTTAAGCTCCGCCCTCGTTTGCTGAGCTCGGTGTTAACAGCAATCAAATGTTTGCTCGAATCGTACATCATTTCCGGCTCCGTTTGTGACGCGTTCTTCTTTATTGGTGGAGGTTTTTCTTTCAGTTGTTTTCTTTCCAGGAGCGAAGCAGCGCCACCAGCAGGCGGATAATGACATAAAAACAATATTATCAACAAAACGCAAGCTGATGATGATGATGATGATGATGATGATGATGATGATAATGATGATGATGATGATTATTACTATTATTATCATTATTACACATTTGTAGAGAGTCCCCTATTGGATTGTCATTCACTGAATCTATTGATTGTGTAACCCCTAATTTATTATTGGTGCATATATTTTTTTACTCAATCAAAATTGACCTAATTCATTTATAATATTCGGTCATCGTATACTTTATTTTGTAATGCACCTTGAGACTATAAGTATTAGCCATTCGCAGTAGAGTAAAAACTATTATTCTCTTTCTTTATACATATTGTTAGGAGAAGACCCCCAACCAGGCACCCGGATATTGGCCTCTGTTTCAAGTCTGAGTCACCCATATTTATTCTGTAGTGCAGGGAATATGACTTATCTATAGTGTATGCAAATACTTCATCACCATTTTAAACAAAGATAGATCTTTATTAAGCACACTATCACACAAGGTAACAATACACATTTGTGTATGTACAGACGTTTAGATTTCTAGGAGTACGCATTTCATTCTTTACAAATCAATACTTTTATTTTGCTTTTTTCTTTTATTATTTGAAAGCATATTAACAAGTTTTAATGACCCAAAAAATTAACTGTAGCCCTAAGAGAAGAAAGTCTGACTGAGCCAGTCGGTCTGGTCTGTGGCCAACCAGAACATCAGCAGTCCAGCCACTGTTACCACACTGGTCTTCAGGATCAGCTTCAGTATGCTGACACACTGCAGAGACAAACAACAGGGCAGTGAAATGATTAAAAAAAGAAAACTAAGCAAAGTGAGTGCTCAGTAAAGACCTGTGAGTGCGCACCTTGTGTTTTCCTGGACAGGTGTGTGTGCTGCTGAGGTCTGACTTGCTCGGTGGCAGCTCAGTGTTTGAGAAATCACACACAGGGTTCACCTGCAGAGTGTCCTCAGGCTCCTTCAGGTCCTGGGCACAAACAAAGCAGTGAAGCAGTGTGTGTGTTCACATGTACTGTTCTGTGTGTGTCTCTACATGCAAATGATCATCTTCTTACATCAGAGGTTTCTGCAGAGCTCAGGTCCTCCTCTCTGTCTGTGGAGCTGCTGAGTGAATCTCGGTCAGAGCTGAGAAAAGAGGAAACAGAAGGCAGGTTTTGGTTTAACTCGGGTCGATTTGTTCAGAAAAAATCATGTTTAATACACATGAGAAATCCTGCGTACCTGTCGCTTTCATAGTGAATGACTTGAGACAATGGATCTGCACAAAACTGAACTTTTATCTGCCTCCCTGAAAACATGCACAAGTGGTTAATAAGCATAGACTTTGAGGATGTTGTTGATGTAATGCTGCCTCATCAGCACTCACCTTCTCTTCCATTGTCTTCATCACTGTCGTCATAAAACTCATAAAAAGCTTTGATCCTCTCCTGCTCTTGCTCCCAGTTCCTCTCATCTTCTTCCAGCTCTCCCAGCTCGGTGATCCCTGACGCCTCCAGTTCAGTGGTGAAGAAGAAGCTGTCATCGACGGACCCCTGGTACGAAGGGCTTGTGGTTTTGATATCCTCCCTCTGTACCACAGAGTAGCTGGTGACGTCTTCTGCCGGACGCTGATTCAAATCTGAAGAAGGTGTTTCTTCTTTGTCTGCGTCGTCTGTGGTTAACAGGTATTCAGACAGAAGGGTTTCAGTTTTTAAATCATCAAAGTTCCAGTTGATAAAATCTGCTCTGTTGTCTGTGGTGTGACGGTCTTCAGAGCTGGAACCTCCACCAGAGAGCTGAGTGTCCTCCAGATCACGTAAGCACAGATTATCCAAGAGATCCTCATCGCTCCTCCTCACTTGGACCTCATCATCATCATCACTGGAGCTGTAGGAGTCGCTCTCACCATCATCACACCTCACCACAGCTGCGTCACCCACCAAACACTCAACAGTTTCCCCCCTGTCCTGTTCTCCAGCTGCCACTTTGAGGCTCATCAACTCATCAGCATCCATCTCCAGATCTCTGCTGTACAGATACCTGTCTTTGGTGCTGTCCGTCCATGTTATATCTGCCACAGCTCCTTCCAGGCAGGTGCTCTGCTGTGCATATGAACCGCACTCGGACGGACAAGGCAACACGTTTGATGTACTCTCTTGGTTCTTCCCTCCATCTTCTACATATTCACAAGAAGAAAAGTCTGAGGGGTAATCTGCGAAGCTCTCACCGGCCTCTTCGTGCTCCTCCCCTGAGAAATCCTTCATTTTCTCGACACCTTCATCACTGTCAACTTCAGCGATCAGATCCTGCAGATTTTGGGTAGATATGATGGGAAACTCCAGACTGGCAGGATCTTCCCTGTAAGAAGTCTCAACCTCCTGCTTGAAGCTCTCAGCGACAACATTTTCTTCTTCTTCTTGCTCGATTTTCATGCCCTCGCACTCAGGATCAGAGGAGTCCTCTTGCTTTTCTTCGTCGCTGTCTTGCTCGTCCTCCTCAGACCCCGCACCTCTTATCACCATCTCATCACCACGTTCAGGGAATCCTCCAAAATAGGACACCTCCTCATCACTTTCAGCCTCACCTTGCTCTCTGTTTCTAACTTGAGGGTTTTCAGCCCCCTCCGGGGCCAGAGGTTGTCCCTCAGCAAAGATGCTGTCCTCTTTATTCTCCTCGTAGAACTCGTCATTGCAGCGAACCGACATCAGCAAATCCCCTGATGTCCCCACATCGTCCTCCTCATCATCCTCGCTCTCGTCGTCCTCTCCAGAGACAAAACCTTCATGTTCAGAAGCTCCCTCCGAGCTTGTGTAATCCTCCCCTGGTGCTGCGCTCAGGAGATCGACGGCTACACCTTTAAAATCCTCCTCATCACTTTTATCATCCATCTGCTCTTCAAAAACATTTTCAGCCACATACAACATGTCTGCAGTCCCACTAGTCGCTTCCTGGAGCAGAGCCTCGTCTCTCTTTGTTGTCAAGCTTTCAGTCTTGTCTTCTTCAGGCTTCTCCTCAAAATTTAAACTCTCAAAGTCCAAATCTCCATCAGGGAGTGAGGGGACAGACGACTCTGTAACAACACAATCAACTAAAAATTACTTTTTTTGTATTTGGTTAAAAAAAAAGATGAAATAATACCAAATTACCAAAAGAAGTTTCTTACCTGAAAATGCATCAGTGAGGAAATCAGCAAAACCCTCCATCTTTGCAAACAGACAAATCAAGAAGTGATATTAGAAGTTATGTCGAGACCAAAATGAATGCATTGCCACAGATAATCTCTTCTCTCGAAAAGGAAGAGAGCACCAAGTAACTCTCCTCTGTGGCTTCCTGGCAAACAGACCGTGCGTGAGTTACACATTCAAACTAAAATGTTGAGTTAAATATGCAACAACAAGTGTCTGAGTGGAGTAAACTCACCATAAAAACAGATGAAGATGTGAGATTGTTTCTTTGTTTTCTCAGAAAAGTGGTATCCACAAAAGTGTTTTTCTGTTGGTGCACGAACGTACCTTCATGAGCTCATGAAATGATGTCAGCTTTGATGTGGTTTTGGTTTCAGACGCACAATATAAACTCCAGCAGTCGCAGTTGCTTCATGCTGAAACAGCTCATGTTTATTGGTGTGTTATATAACTGAGAAGGGTGCAGTGGCATGATGAGTTTAAGTCATTATTACAAAAAAACCCAAAACAAAATCTTATCAGTGGATATTGTTTTGGAAGCTTTGATTCATTTCATTCATTAAAACCAAGTAAAAAGTACAAATTTTGAGAGTCCAGGTTTGTTGGTGGTTTTCCTGCTACAGCTCATGGCGGAGGAGGTAGCGGTGGTTGGGCTTCAGGTCAACTTCTACAGGAAAATGGTCACTCACCTCAAGAGCCTGAAGAGCCATCGACACAACAGAGTTCGAGTTATGTTATGTTTAAACCTGAAGGAGGTGATATTTCTGACAGGTTTACCTCTGCCTCAGTGAGATGGAAACTCTCCTTAAAGTTGAACGGTTGAGCTGAATCAGGCACAATACTGGAGATAATCTCCCGCCCGTGCACAATGATCCTGTTTGAAAATGTGAAACCGCACAGTCAGATACAACCTGTTGTAACATGATGGGGAACTTCAGAAGAAAACTAAACAATTACAGTGATGATACACACAAAAAAATCCAGAATTGGGTAAATATTGTACTAACTACATGCATTAAAGCAACAAAATGCTGAGAAATGTTTCCAAAAAAAAAGCATCACCACACACACACACACACACGCACGTTTGGGTAAAAACAATAAAATGTTGGGTTAAAACAATATAATGTTAAAAACCTTTGGTAGAAAATAACAACAATTTGGTTTAAAGAAGAAAAATTATGGGTAAAAATAACAAAATGTTGGGTAAAAACAATAAAATGCTGAAAAATGTGGGGAGAAAATAACAAAATTTGGATAGAAACAATAACATATTGGCTTGGGGGAAAACTACTAAAAATTGGGTACAAACAACAAAATGTTGGGTAAAGACAACAAATTGTGTTGTGTAAATAAAGCCCATCTCGCTGGGTTAAATGAACCCAACATGATATTAATCCAATATTGATCCTGCTCTGGGTTCAAACAGCCCAACAGTTAATGTGTATGTGTAATAGAAGAGCAGGCATTCAGAGTAATTGCTGATCTCTGCACTTGTGTAACCGGCAACCTGTCATAGGCGCAGTGTGTCTTCTCCCTGACGGTGGTGTCCTGCTCGTCTCCGATCAGCCAGAGGAACTTGGGGTCACTCCTCAGGCGTACGGCTCTCCAGCCTTTGATGGTGACGTAGCTGCAGCCGGCGTTCAGGTCGCCTAAAATCATCACATTCTGGTGGGAATGAGAGGAAAGTTCAAAAGTGTGAAGTTACCCATAAATCATACACACTGCAAAACACTGGCCTGTTTTAACCCAAAACTCGGATAATATTGTACTAACTACATGCTGGGTTCATTTAACTCAGGAAGATTGTTTATAATCAATGTTTTATTGTTGTTGTCTTTTCAATCAAAGTTCTGCTGATTTTGCCCAAAATTTTGTTTTTTAAATTGTTTTTTTACCAGAGGTTTGATGTTTTTATCTTAAAGGTTGTTGTTTTTACCCAAAATGTTTTTGTTTTACCCCAAATTCTGTTATTTTTAATCAAAATTGTCTTGATTTTTCCTACATTTTTTATTGTTTTTAGCCAAACTTGTATTAATCAGAATTTTGTTGTTTTTACCAAACCTTTTGTTGTTTTTACCTAAAATATTGTTGTTTTTGCCCAACATGTTCCAGCATGTGTTTAGCCCAACATTTACTCAGATCTGGGCTAAAACAAACCAACGTTTTTTAGTGTGTATGTGGAAGACAGAATACAACAAGAAGCTAAAGTTGAAGAGCTGTGATAAAGATTAAAAAAAGGAACAAAATGAGTAAGAAACTAAACT
The DNA here is from genome assembly GCA_900323345.1 of Pseudochromis fuscus. Classification (NCBI taxonomy): domain Eukaryota; kingdom Metazoa; phylum Chordata; class Actinopteri; family Pseudochromidae; genus Pseudochromis; species Pseudochromis fuscus. The sequence continues at coordinate 16,239 of OOFC01002799.1, read as the reverse complement.
TGACGATGATGATAATAATGATGATGATAATGATAATGTGTGTAACCTACATCAGTCTTCCACTTCTTGTGAATCCATTTGAAGACAGTGTACAGTTCATCCATCTCCTTCATGGCGGTTTTGGGACACGTGTGCTGCCCGATCAGGATGAAATCCTTCACCACTGAAAACAAACACAGATTATTTATTTCCCTGTTAACATTATTCAAATATTAACCCAATCTTCCTTTCAATCCAAATCTATAAAAAGGTGTAACTTCTCTGTAAAGTATCTGCCTGCTGCACTAAACTCTGCTTTGTCTCTACAACTCATCATATAAGTTCATTCTCAGTGTAGGCAAATATATAGTTCACAGTTTATTATATTCTTTGATTTACTGACTGAATAGACAGACATATGATTCAGCTGTGACACTTGCTTTTTAACTAAAATAAAGACTGACTGCCATGTTGCCGTAGTAACAGTTAGTTTGACACAAATAATAAAAAAGATGACAAACGTGGCTGTTGTGTAGGAAGTCAAACAGAAATGGAAACTTGTAGCATACCAGTGAGGACAGACAGTTATTTTGAAGTTAAAATAAAATAAAACTATTCATCCCAAACAGTGGACATTTGTTTGTCTTTGTTTCTTATCTTATTAGATTCAAATTCTACTATATAGAAGCTCAAGATAACTACAAAATATATTAAATATATGTGTATTCCTACAGTCTGAAACTACAGCTATGTACAGTGAGTTATAGTCTTTATTTTAATGAAATTATCACTTTAAAAAAAAAGATCTCATTCTTTATTTGTATTTGCATGAATGCGACCAATTTTACCAGCAAAATGACCTCATAACTGTTGAATGTTGAGCCAACAGTGCTGAGAGTGTTTTGGGGTTTTTTTTAACACAGACTTTGTGCCAAATTAGACTAGAATAGGACTGATTGTACGTCCAAGGTCAGACTACTGGCCTTCATCAAACTTGCCTGAGGTGATGATTCAGAAACTAAAGTGCACTGGTTTATTGTCCTGATTAAATCCACAGAAGTGGGTCCATTCAGTCTTACATGTGGTCGGGGAGTGAAAGCGGATGATGAACGGCTCTCGGGAGAAAACATCGGTGTCATTGGTCCCCTCTCCTTCTAGTTTAGGATACTGATGATGCTCTTTGACCTGCAGCACATTGTTCCTGGACACAATGAGAGAGGAGAGGTCATTAGGGTCATCCTGTCTATTTACAGAAGTGGGTCATGTTTGATGTCGAAAGCACAGGTTACCTGTAAATATAGACATACTGCTCCTTGTAGGTCTTCCTCCCCAGCCGTTCACTTTCCACATAAGAATAGGAGTTGGATTTATCGTATCTAATGACATGAGAGACACAACAGTAAAGTTCAAGCTGTTGGATGCTGAGGGGAGGGTATTCAAAACAAGCTGGTACCTGTTAAGCTCCTTCACCAGAGCTTGAATTGCTTCTCCTTTAGAGTCTCGAACCTCCTGAATGAGACACAAGTCGCACCGAGAAAGAATCTTTGGAGCAAAAAACAAGCAGATACAGATCCATCAGTGGTTTAGTTTGTGTGACTGATGCTTTAATATTGTGACCATCAGTACCTTTAGCAGAATCCCCATAACCTTCTGGTTGTTCGCCTTCGATTCACCAAAGCTCTGAACATTAAAAGCGCAGATTTTCAGTGAGGATGTGACGCTCAGCGCACACAGGCCCAGCACTAACAGCAGCTCCACCGTCCTCATCTTGCAGAGAAGTATTTGTCCTGCAAGCGAAAGAGAGTTTGGCAAGATCCCATTTGTCATGTTGTGAAATATGTTACAGAAACTCTCAGCCACGCCACCTGCACCACGGCCGCTTACCTTCAGCGAGATCGCCACCGGGACACTGACCCCAGGCCAGCAAAGATCCATCTCTTCAATGGGCAGCGGTGTATTTGGGGAACATGCAGGTAAACGTGGGTGAAAGACAGGGGAGGCAGATGTGTGTGGTGGATGTGCTGTGTCAGTGCCTGTTGAGAATGGAGCTCTATCTGGAACAGTTAAAACCACTGAATACAATGAACAATGACTCAGAGAGTGAAGCTTTGTCTCTAAGTTTGAGCGTAATCACACAATAGATGCAGCCATGTCCGATGTCTGTCACTTTCATGAACATTTGTGAATAAGCGGCGTATCGTTCAGCTGGTAGTTACCACGCTGTGTTTTCACATCACTGACACAATGATGATGCTTCTGATACTGAAAATCTTTTACACATAAAGCTGCTTCAGTTCGATGTGATTATTCTGTCATGATCCAGGTTGGGATGAACTAAAAATAGTAATATAGTGCTCATTAAGAAATCTAAGATATACTAAAAATATGAAATATTTATTTAAAAATACACACGTATTAACAGTTAATGAAAGTGGTTAAAAAGTGAAGCAACAGCCTTTTGTACAGTGGTGCAGTGTTAAAATTTTACAAAGTATATTTAGTAATTTATTTACATTTGTTTGCTGTACTTGAGTTTTTCCTTTTTCTTCCACATATTTAAAGTAATTATTGTATCTTTTACTGAACAAATTATTTTGCAAATGAGGATTTTACATGTGTAAAGTGAGTTCATAACTTAAAAGTTGCCTTATTATTGATTAAACTACCCAGTATATACGCAGTGTGTTGTACTGATTATACATATGTCCACCAGTAATGATTGTCCAGTATCATAGATATCACTCTGTCACAGGCCTTTAATGCTGCATAATGTGTACTTGCAGTTTTGTTACTGTAAATATATGCAGGTACATATTCGACCCCACTGGATGAAGTATAGATGATGGATTTTTTTGTATAGTATTTGGTTCAAGTACTTATTTAGGATGAAAATACAAAACGATTATTGCATGTACTGTTGTATTTTCTAATTATAGTATTTCTACTCCTACACAAGTAAAGGATCTTCAGTTTCTGACAATATACAACAGTTAATTTGTGCTTGTTAAGTTGAATCAGGTCAGGCTTATTTACATTATACTGCAGTGGAAAACACTTGTGAAGGACTTTACACACTGATATTGAACCATGAAGAAACACTTGCTGGTCCTTCTCTTTTGTCTTTGATTATTTATTGTGGTGCTGTTAAACAGACTCCACACTTTAGGATCGGCTTAATCAATCTTCACCCAACACAACAAAAAACTACCCTGCAGACATAAAGACTATTTTGTGTTTTCTGTCAGAAACAAATTTCATTGAGGATCACCCTTTATCTTAATGACTGTCTAAATGTTTAGAGTTAGTAAAATGGTTTGTAGGGTAAAGAAAGTAAGTAAGTCGTACAGAAAAGATTGTATCCATAATTTCATATAAAATGTTTTGTTTTTGAATCTGTGTATATCACTACATATTGTTGTGTGGTTGCACAAAAATAAAATGAAACCAGTCAATCAAAAGCCTTGAAACATTTCAAATTTATTAAACATACCTAAATAGGCCATTTACAGTAAAAACAAAAAAAGTACCTTTCCTATTTTTCCACAACAAACGACTCTGCTCATATTTAGACTCACAGTTTCGGAAACGTGAGCTACAAACAGCTTGCAAACATTACAAACATGCACACTCTGTTTTTAACACGAGATGTGTTCACTTGTATTTGAGCTTTCAGCTCACATGTACAGTAGCACCTCTACATGTCAACACAACTTAAAGTGTGGAAACATATGAAATACAGAATATTAACAAACTACATTCTGCAAATACAACTTATTTTAAGATAAAAGCAACAACAACAAATCCTGAGCTGTGACATTGTCATATTGGTCTAAAACAGCCTGAGTGTTGAGGAGAGGCCATTTCCATGAGATAGTTTTCAATCCGTGTCTCCATGTCTGAGTACAGGTCTTCAACTTGCTCCCTGAAAGGAGGATGCCATGACCACAACATGGCAACGCCTGCGACAGCGAGGAGCAGCAGCATGAACACACACACCTTCCACCAGGAGCCACACAGCGACTACACAAGAAAAAAAGACATATATAAGTCACAAGTGTCATGTAAATATGAGCAGAGGGATATAATCTTTGTTAGTGATGATGAGTTGCAGCTGCTCTGGTGGTCGATGGAGCAAGATGTTCAAACTGACTCAGACAGTGACAGAGGGAAGGAGAGCGTTTGAGAACTGCAAGGGCATTAATTCTCAAATTCCCTTAAATGCACCCACACACACACACACACACACACACACACACACACACACACACACACACACACACACACACACACACACACACACACACACACACACTTACTCCAGCTCTGTACCCTGGGCCTGCAAAGGCTAATTGCCATGGCAACAGGCTGTTGAAAGGGGGTGAGGGTCAGCTGGCTCTTTT
>OOFC01002793.1:22551-37052 GCA_900323345.1 Pseudochromis fuscus | reverse complement strand
GAGCGTCTCTCTGTCCACATGCGCGGAGTCCGGGTGCAGACAGGGAGCAGGACCGCCTGTGGGATTTAACATCTGGATTACCAAACACCATTTTGATTTTGTTGTTGTTTTTGTGCTGTTTTTTTTATTCTTGTTGTTATTATTTTTGATTTCACCGATTTCTGGGCTTAACAAACAACCTGCAGCCATGTCTCGGGCTCCGGATGATGTGAGCAAGCTTACTGAAAGTACATACAAGGTAAGTCCAGCAAATACAGACACTACTGTCCCGTTTGATATTTTTAAACAACACTGAGAGAGGGCTTGTCTCGTTTTACCAACGGCTGTAAATTCTGGATGTTACAATCCTGTAAAATGATTAAAGTTATATATTAACTATTTATATATTAGTAATGGTCGCGTGCTCTTCTTTTATGGAGACTTGTCACGTTTTATTTTGGTGGAATCGCCTTTCATGACATTTCACAATAAAGGCCCCGTTCTTTTACTTTAGAATAAAAAAAAAAAAGATGGAGCAACTGAAACTTTGTTCACAAGAGACGGAAAGTCCACCAGCACCACAACAGTGACACACCCTGTTGTTTAATGATTATTATGTGCATAAATCACAGCTAACCACAGCGTCGTTAAAGCCCTTTTGTCTGCGTAATGTGAAGTTAGAGGGAAGGGAAAAGTTTTCAATCTACCTGCTGTGGCTCAGCAATGAGCTTAAAGTGGTGTAATCAATAATTTAATCATGAGTGTGATATTGCTTTGTCACACTGGGTTAACCTAATCAAGTTTACACTGCTGCCTCTCACATGTGCCACAGTATTTCATTGGTTGGAGTTTAATGGCAGGGTCTGACAGAGAGAGAGTAATACCTGTGGTTTCCAGTGTGCCACAGTTTCAGCTGGAGGGGGGGAGTCAAACAGAAATCAAGGAACCTGTTTCCCTTTTTTCTCCATGTAAAGTCATACCTGCCCCTTCATTGTTCTATTGAGGGTGTGCCAGGGGAATAGAGACTGGGAGGTGAGCAGCATTTGATTGTTGAGACATTTCAATGGAGAGAAAGAGGCAGGAGAGAGAGACGGGGTGGGGGGGTGGCAGTGGAGGGGGGAGTGATGAGGTTCATGCCACAAATAGCTGTGACTTTGTGTGGGACTTCGCTCTTTTCAGGGAGTTGTACAGCATGCGTGAGGGGTCAAGTTAAAGATTGAAAGTTTTTATTGTTCTCACATGGTGATATTTATAGAGTGACGGCACAAAACACTTGCACTTGTTTTCATGTGTTTCTCTTCTCCACCCACTCCCACAAAAATAGCCACATGAGTTTTATTATTCGTGGCAAGGCCCTCTTTTAATAAAAAAAAAAACAAAGATATTAGAGATGTTTGCGAGGAAGCGAATGCAACTTACTAAACTGTGTGGAGTGGTGTAATTATCAGGAGAAGGTGTGGTTGCTTTGCTTTTGTCCACAACAATGTGTCTCTGCTCTTTGCACCCAGAATGTGATGGACCAGTTCAACCCAGGTTTGAGGAACCTGGTCAACCTCGGGAAGAGCTACGAGAAATCAGTCACAGGTAAACACCTGAGCTCATCATCACAGTCCAACAAGTCCTAGAGTGAACTTTGTAGTACCTCAGTGTCAGCAGAGTAGAGTTCCCTGGTCCTTAAAATGAACCTGGAAGTCTTCCTTAACTTACTGTAACTTGACAATTGTTGTCCCTCTCTCCACCTGCAGCAATGACTCTTGCTGGGAAGACCTATTTCGACGCAGTGTCCAAAATCGGAGAAAATGCGATTGTGTCTCCAGTCTCCAGAGAGCTCGGTGAGTGAGATCTGTTCAGGGGTCTGTCTGGTGTCCCTGCTTCAGTCTCTGCTATGAGACTAGGGCTGAAAAACAATCATGATCACTAATAGTTGGGCTTTATAGGAAATGCAACTTTCTCCATGCTCACAACAAATAAAAGTAACTTCAGGTTTTTCTATATAAAAATATGGGATATCAGTGGGATCATGTGCCTGGATGTTTCCTGTCTGGAGCTGAGGGTATCCTAAAGTTCATCTGATGTCCTCACAGTGGACAGCAGGACTCCCACAAGGCATTGCTTCTGGCCAGGAAACACCCCACAAAGTGTTTCTTTGTATGAATTAAACAAATCTATTGCACGAGCATGAGTGGTATCGATCTTCACTTCAACCTCAGGTGAATCAGTGTACTCCCCAAAATGCCAAATTGATTGCGGGACATTATCCTGAAATGATGAAACTATTTACGATTTGTTTGCTAATGGAAACTGGGCATCAGTAAAATGTGGTTTTTGTCCAACTTCATCCTGGTGATATATTGTCCTGCATGTAATCATCCACCCAAATGTGAGTCAATTATGCAGACATTTGGAAATAGCATTGATTGAACCCTCAAGGCACAATAGCAGCAGAAATGTGTTGTTATGTACTGTCTACGTCTCACTCTGCTTCAAGTGCTTCGTTCCTCTCAGGCCTCTATCAGGCGTGCACAGGTTGTTTTTCATTCATCTTGTGAGTCATCTCCAATTATTCTATTACTGCTCAAATTTAGAGCTGACCTATTTTGTCCGTCGGAGGGGCCGTAATTCGGCGCTGTTACAATTCATCAAGCTGCTTTGTCGCTCTTAAGATTCACAAATTGGCCTCAGGATGATGTGGCAGGCAGGCAGGAAATCAGAGCGAGGTGGTGAAAATGGAAAGATAATGCTCTGTTTTATTCCCCTGATTGCACAAAAGAAAAAAATGTCTTCAATCTTCTGTCCGTTTACGTCATCATACATCACCTCTCTACTGTTTTCCTGGAACAAGTCCTCTTCTTTTTAGATGGCATTTGCATTACTTCCAGGCATAAACACAGTTAGATGAAATGTCAGACTAGATGAGGCGGTTCTCACAAAGCGGGTACTGTGTGGAGGATTAGGTGTGTCTGTCATGTTTGGGGAAATGTAAATAAAGTAATAAGGAAGTTACAACACCAAGACGGCATTGCTGAACTTCAGTGCAGTGTCGGTGAGGAATATTTTTTATAATAATCCCAGGGGAGATCTTTTTTGGAAAACATAAGCGGAGCAGAAACACATTAAACCTTGTGATAAATATCATGTATGAACCGTGCAGCTCGACAAATGAAGGAAATCTGACTTTTAAGATATTCCTGTCCTCTATCTGTGTGGCAGGCATGAGAGACATTCATACTGCTCGTCCCGCTCTGAAAGGTTGATCGAGTTTGTTCAGCCACACCTGTCAGTGCACAAAGGCAGTATTTCATCGCTTCATAAAATAAAATGTTCACGTTACACGGTCGTCCGGTGACATTGTCGCTGCATACCAGAACCACCGAGGGTGTTTTACAAACCTCACAGAGATGCTGTGTTGTCTTTTCTGTAGTTTGAACATGTGGAAAGTCACAGATGGCAGCTTTATTAATGTTATTTTTAAATGAAGTCATCTTAAAGTCTGAGCTTGTTACATGACTCAAGCATCTCAACACTTCTTGATCAGGGTTGTGTCTTCGATGTGTATTTTTTTCATCATAAAAATCGATCCCAATATCAAAAAGTCTCCAGAGTGTCTTCAAAAAACAGCAGTGAAGTCCTGAGCTCTGGTTCTGCAGTCATTCCTCGACTGCCTGGGGTAGACGACGAGACGGTGCGAATTGTCTCACCCGAGTACAGCAGCAAACACTCTGAGCAAACAGACAGAGGAGACTGTCTTCCCACCGCTGATCCTCACTGATCACTTCCTCCATCTGCCTCTCCACACTCTATGAAAACACTGACTACCTCATCCTCTGACTGAAGATTTATGGATGTTTACTGTGAATCTTTTAATCATCCGCTCCATCTTTGATGACAGAATACTCACATCAGGCACAGGAGTCACACAATTTAGTATAATTTACGTCAAGACTGCCGCAGACCAGCTGCATTACTGTTTTCTTCTGAGGGTGTTTTTTTAAGTGATAGATTGTTTTGTTTTCCTTCTTTTCTTACTCTATGGTGCAAAAAGCACTTGCGTCACAGATGAGGGCAGGTATTTGCAGAACGCTACCTGAGGCTTTTTATTTGGACGCTGCTTATTTTTCCAGGCGACCGTCGGTCCACATTTCAAACTGTTGCTGTGATCAAGGTGAAAGTGTGTTTGGTAATAAAGAAAGACTTCCTGCCTGAGGGAAGTGTGCACAGATGAGTGAAAGCTCAAACCCACTGTGAGTGTCAGTGTTCGTCTCAGCACCAAAAACACTATCATTCATAATGTGTTTGTGGTTACTTAATGTTCTCCTGCTACCAACCACTATTGGAAATTATTATTCAAATATTAGAAATTATATAGGTTTTATTTTTTATTTTTTACTGCACCATAAATTCAGATTAACCCATGAAGCAACAGTTTAGCGTGGTGTCTACTCAAATGTTCATAGTTGTCAGAATAGCATAATATCTATACACACATATCATGTCAGCTTGTTATTTTTTTGTTTTTTAATGTAAAGTTGTAATTTTTAATTTAATTTGTCCAAGTTTAATTGATAACACACTTATTGGTGCACAACATATGTTTATATTAGATTAAACCTGTGCACTTAGCATATGTTTGATAGTCTCGATAACTTAGTATTTTATGCAGTAATATTCTAACAATTAGCGTTCTTATTACTCCAAAAACATAAAAATATGAGTATTTTCTATCACATACCTTCATCAAGATTTGTGGTTTATTTGCTTTAATAATGAAAAATACTTAATTGTCTGATTACAAAATGCTTTGATGGACTGACAGAAGTTTCCTGTTTGATAAGGGTCATGTGACACAGTTGATGTGTGTCGATCGAACTCAGAAACTTTAAATTAAAGTTTCCAATAAACGTGCATGAAGTATGATTTACATTGTAATACAGTACGGTGGTGTAAATCTACTTTTACTCCCCGTAAACTACATTTTTATAATGAAATGTGTCTTGAAATTTTTTCAACAAGAAATTGCCATATATCACTTTTTGTATGTTTTAAAAGTCCTAATTTTCAGTGGGTGTATATTTAGACGTTTTCTATGCATGAGCGCATGGCTGAACTCCACAGGGAGTTGCTATTCCACTCTGAAAAGCAGCAGGTATTGAAGGACTGAAAATGTTAGTGGAGAATGAATAGCACGAACCCCACCCCTTCCACCTTTTCTCTGCACTGTTTGTCAGGCCTCTGTCGAAATTGTTTTTTGAAATATTGGAGTACACTGACAGCATGAGAAAAATGGTAATGCCAGACAGAGTGATTTTTCTCTCGCTCTCCAGAGGATGAGGATTTAGAGCGGAGAGTCTGCTGACTGTTTCCCGCCGATAGCTTTTGTTCACAGGTTTTGGCTTTTGAGGGGGAGAGAGTTCTTCTGACGACTTGTTCATGTTATGGTTAATAAGACTTGTTGACATTTCAAAAAACATCTGGGTTACAGCTCTTTCTCAGGATTGCTTTGCTCTCTAGACACGACACACGCAGTGTTGGCTGTATCAGCAGAACATGATGCACAATTTATCTTTCTTAACAGACATAACACCAGAAGAAGCACCAGGGAGCTATAAATGGTTCCCAAAAGTCAGAAGCCTGAGAACAGCTGAAGTGTCCTGATTTAACAAAAAAAAAAAACCAACAATAACTTGCAAACTTTGTTTTGGAGCAACTGCAGTCTTCAACTTTCCAGTCGACTTTTTTAAACAAGGATGAACAAATAGTGCAGTTTTGATTTGTTGTAGGAAAAGCACAGCTGATGCACATGTTTCTAACAATAACTCAGTCATGTACAAGTCTATGTATTTATTACTGTAATGGTGTGCAGCTGTTGGTGATGGTGTCAGCAACATGGAAAGTTGTGTTTTAAAAGCGCACCTTCAAAAAATTCAGTGTGTTGCATTTAACCAGAGCAACGACATGCAACACTCCCAAAGTTTTAAAAGCAGTAGTTGAACATTTTGTTTTTCCCACTGAGAACGTGATGAGAGGGTGGTTCCTCGTTTCTATTATTTACAGTAGATCTATAGGGCGTGAGTTTAGTTTAGCTGTTACAGGCTGGATACAGATAAACAAAAGCTAACTTGGCTCTGCCCAGTCAAAGAAAAACAATCTGTACCATAGTCTGTTTATAGAAATGGACGAAGCAACCAGGTCTCAAAAATTAGGCCAATGCAGAAACGCAAAAAAAGTACAGTACTCCTGACAGCCACTAGATGCTGCCTCCAAAAACGTTTGGATGTCATCAACTAGAGGATCTGGTCCATCTGGAAATCATTTCATCATTAAGTAGCTATTAGGCTTCAAAAAGACAAATATTTATGGGCGGGGTTAGCTTGATGGACAGGCCACCAATCAGACCAGACCTGAACTAGAATCTATTACATATTGAGCAACATCCACAGGTTCACTCCTCCCTTCATGCCCTAATATGGTCATTTCTGACTCTATACAAATGCCAACCTCCTGGCTTCAAAATGTGAGTTGAGAAACCAACCAGTGATGTCATGTTAGCTTTGTTCATTTTAAGTTTCAGCATTGTTGATTTAACTTTATAAAGCCAAATCTGCACATGACCTTGTGTAAAATTAAGTTACAAATTATAGAAACAATGAATTAATTATGTACAATTACTGTATTTTTATGAGTTGGTTATTTCCTATTAACTTTTGCTGGAGTTTTGTTTGTTTTTATTTACGGTGTATGATGTTTTCTAAAATTAACTATGTCTTTACAATCTGATAAGTGCTATTAGTTCTACTGCTCATGATAGAAGTGCTGGCTTCTTCTGAGTATAATCAGTTTGATCATGGAGCTTGAACATATGTAGAAACAGACATGTAAAGTACAAAACTATCTGAGACCACCACACAGGCACAAGTTGTTTTCCAGACAGACTGTAGAAAGTCAATGACAAACAGGAGGGTTCAGTCTACTTATTGTTCCTTCAGTTATGTCTGCTTTATGTAATGATCCTCGACTTGAGACTCTCATTTTGCATCCACCATTAAACTAAAGACTCTCCGTGGTACTGGGAGTTTCCTCAGAGGGACCTCTAAAGAGACCAGAGACTCACTTAGCGCTCATTAAACCGTGACGGCGGGGCCACTAAAACACTGTAAAATATCCTTTGGTTCTTCTTGACCTCTCCTGTGTCCACGCAGCACCACAGGTCATTCACCAGCTATTGTAGATTTCAACCAGCAGCTAACTTTTTAAAGCCATGTGAGACTTTTCTTTGTCTTTTTTTTATGAGGTTCATTGAGATTTTCTTGTTGATGCTCACGGCTGAAGTTGTTTTTATGTGCTCTAGTGTTAAATAATGTTATGGGCCGTGCACTATGGCAGGTCATTGCTCAATGTTAAGGCAGCTTTCACAGCTATTGATCGGCTGGAAGCGCTGTAGATATGCCAAATGACAGTAGATCCTCTAAATACAAACCACAGAAAGGTTGCTTTTGATCATTATTAGTGAAATTATCAGATATATATACTTAGGAGTGGCATATTTGATTGGTAATAATGACTACAATCCAAAGGTGTCTAAGGATGCACAGCAAAGCAGACAACAACAGATGCAGTGGTGTTTAAATATAGTTTATTCAAAGAGTGTTGGTCTAATTAGGCCAATGTGCATAAAAAGTGCAGTACTCCTGACAGCCACTAGAGGCTCGCGCCAAAAACTCCAATTGACTTCAATTCAAAAATCCTCATTTTCAATCATGAAATACTCAGTCAATGCATTGACAAATCAGTCGCTGTAAGATTAGACCTGAATTCGAGTCTCAAACACATTGGGAAGTGTCCTCAGATTCAAGGATCAGATCTGCCTCCTCCCTTCATATCCAAATATGGTCATTTCTGGCTCAAAGCTACCAACATGGTGACGTTCGAATGCCAAACTCCTGGCTTCACAACCCGAGTCCACAAACCAACAGGTGATGTCACGTTAGCATCGTCCAGTCCATGTACAGTCTAGGCCAGGGGTGTCAAACTCGTGCCATGGAGGCCGAGACCCTGCAGGTTTTCTTTCCAGCTGGTCACTAAAGCAGGTGATTTTAATCATCAACACCTCCTTCAGTTTGAGGGAAGGAGCTCATCAGTGAGATCAGCTGCTGGAGAGATGGTTGGAAAGAAAACCTGCAGGGTCTCGGCCTCCATGGCACGAGTTTGACAGCCCTGGTCTAGGCAGAGGATGTGGACTTGTGTAGTGTTTGAGTGTAAAGTGGACAACAAAGTGGACAAATGAAATTTTGAGATGCAGTGGTTGTCAAATATATTTTTTCACTGAGTGTGTTCAACGTTAGGCGGCACTCGGCTGGTCCAACAAGAATAAATCTTCAAAATTTGAGTTTAAACCGTGACACAGATCATTCAGATGATTGAATAATCTGGTCCCCACAGTGGATGACAGAAGACTAAAATCTCATTCTGTTTTTGAGCAATCTCAGTCATAAGGAAGTCCACAGGGAGATTAACCACAGTCACCACTCCAAGTGCTGTCACCGCTCAGGATTTGATCACAGTGACATCATCGTGTTAACATTAAAGGGAGTAGCTCATCTATGGCAACCTCCAAACACAGTCTCCTCCTGCCCACACTGGAGCGTGTATATAACTGAGATACCGTCCTGTCCTGACTCACTCAGGAGGTGTCCGTGTCTCATCACAGACACTGCAGGCCTGCGTGGACAAGCCCAGTGATGCATCTCGGTGATGAAACTGTCCACTGACTCCAGATAAGTCCAGGGCCGGTTCATACAAGAGATCAGTGGAGGAAGCTTTGTCAGTTTGATGAATTGGGGGAATAAAGAGAAATCGTGCCAACAGGTCAGCTGCCGGTGTTTGCACTGCCAACATCACCTCATGTTGTACGGCTTCCTTATCTGCCACCAAATCACCAGGGCTTGTGTTGGCACAGGACATTTCCCTGTCATAAAACCGTCACCTGCTGAGAATGTCGAAGGCGTTGTTCTGCCTTATACAACAGCCTTATAAAAAAACAGGTATTTGATCCAGATGGTGCAAAGAGCACATTCAAATCATCTCAACCAAACCAGTTTTTAACTTCTCTACTTAGTTATTACAACGGCAACAGATTTTAGTTTCACTTTCAGAGTTGTGATATTTCTCCAGTTGTGTTGATCTTCTTGCAGTTTGATTAAAATGTGAAAGTTCATTTGATCTTGTTCCAAGTTGCAGTATCTGTAATGTACAGTTTTAGGTGAGCTGGGTGGGTGGTGAGCCAAGTGAGGGAGAGAATAGATAAGGTTTTTGTAATAATGAATCATAGGTCAAATGCGTGAATCACGGATGGTGGAGTTTTCCACAAGGATCTGTTATCAACCTTGGATCAACCTGCTTATAAAAAAAGGAGAACATGGCGTTGTTTATTCAACATCGAGGAGGAGAGATTAGATTATCTTGGTACTTAAAATCCTCAAAAGCAAACAGCTCACCAGCAGCAGGCAGAGATGGGAGATAAGATGAACTGAGAAAAGGTTGTTGTGGTTCTTTTAAACTGATGAACTTGAAGACCAGGCCAATACATGGTAAAAAATATATAGAGAGAATATTTCCTGTTTATTATAGAGATCTTTCTTTTGGTTTTTTTAACACATGATATTAAATTACAAAAATAGCATGATGTTGAATGTAAAATTATCTTGGATTCTGCATTGATTGATTTATTTGTCTTTTTTATGAAAGAGAGAGAAGGAAACTAATTTCAGCCAAGATCAGAGGATGAAAAAAATCCTGAAATCCTCCAAAATCCTTTTCTTTTATAATGAGTTAATGCCTTAGAAATGTAAAACTTTGTCACAATGTAATGGATCTAGTTGAGAATCTGCACACACATGCAGGATGCTAATAATTTTGGTGGAGATCAGACTTCATGTGTGGGCACAGTAGATCAAAAACTGTTTCATGTACATGGATGATGCCTTGGTGGAGGTTTGTGCTCTCCGAGTGCTTTCTAGTTTCAGTCAAGTCAACTCAATCTTTATTTATAAAGCATATTTAAAACAACAGACGTTGACCAAAGTGCTGCACAAAAACAAACAGATAATAAAATTTCACAAGTAAAACAAAATGAAATAAAAATGCAGTAAAATAAAAATAAATAAAATACCTAAAAAAACCAAGTAACTCAAAAGACAAGTTCTCAGTCCGGTTTAAAAGCCAAAAAATAAAAATAGGTTTTTAAACGAGTTTTAAAAGTGTCACCACTCCCATATTGTTTTGGCACCACAAAGTCACATTTTTCCAAAGTGTTTTTTCAGTGTAGAGAGAATCCCTTTTCAGATTTTTCATACAACCCAGCTCCACCCTGTAACTGCCAGTTTTCTGATATTTTTTACTCCATTGAATTCAGCTCCACTTCACTCTTCAGTTGTGACAAATCCGTGCTCCCTGTGATGGCTCTCTGTAGCATTTAGCCTCCTACAGGTAGCCTTTCACACCTTGTTCACCCCAAAGGTGAAACCGGCAGGTGCACAATGGCCTCTTTGAACCCCCCCTCCCTCTCCCGGCCTTTCTCAGCCTCCCCCCCTCCACCCCTGTGCGGCCTGTTGTTGAGCCTGTACAAACAGCTCGACGTCCACTGCCACCCCCACACGGAAACACAAAGGCAGCATTTACCAGTACGTTCTGGTGACCTTCAGAGGGCAATGTTGTTGTAGCTGGACGCTGCCTGCAGGATCACAGAAGTGCGGCTGTGTATCAGTGGGTCATTACGTTTGTTTGCTCTGAGTGGAGGTGCACGGGGAGGTATGTCAGGTGTGGGGTCGAGCGTGCTTCAAGTGCTGAGGTGGAGTCTGCTGACGTTGGCAACTTTTATAGTTTCCCCCTAAAAAAATCACAAAGTGAAGCTTTCTGTACTTTCTTCTGAAAGTGATGAAATTGATGCGGGTCATTCACTTTTGCTCTTTTCCCTCAAGCTGTCACATGTCCAGTAAAAAAAAACCTCTGTATGTGTTTTTGCAGGTTTCACCAGAACATTGTGTCCTATAGTAAACCTTGAGTCTAGATTTCACCCCATTGTGATAGAGGGAGCACTATAAACTGTCTGTCCACTTGTGTTTACAGTATTGACTCACTCCTATTGTTGCATGTCATACGCTGCTCTGTCTGTGCTGTAGCCAGACTGTGAATGGAGACTGTTCTGTATCCCGCCGCACAATACCAGATCCTTTCATAGAGATTACTTATTGACAGCTGCTCAAATATTGAAAGGAGATAAGTCATCTGTAAAATATGGGCTGTAAAGATTGATGCTACAGAAAGTTTGAGGAGTGTTCACTGTTAATTACATTTATTCTACACTGTTTTCAAATGCTTCTAGTCAGTGGTGGACAAAGTACTCAACTTCAGCACTTGAGTCCAAGTACTGATACTCATGGTCAAATCTTACTCAACTACAAATAAAAGTTATTGGTCAAAATGTTACTCAAGTTAAAGTACTTAAGTACCTTTAAAAATACTTAGGTATTCAAAAGTACAAAGTGAAGGACATTTTCTACTATCAGTACATTGCTGTATTGTTCTCAGTGCCCGAGTCAATCCCAGACTAACGTCTGCTTCCTGTTAATGTGGTATTTTAAGCTGAAAGTGCTTCAATGAAAATTAAACTCCTTCCTGCAGAGTGTGCATAATACTTTGTTGGTTGACTGTTCGGTCTTGCTTTTTTGTTTTCAAATTTTCCATCGAGAGGCTAACATGCTATTTAGTGTTTTTTAAAAAACGGAAAACCTGTGCTGTGTCCTGTCTTCCCTCTTCTGCCGATTTGCGCATGCACGACGGTAACTCTACCTGGACAAACTGCCTGAAACGCATTGCCAGCATAGATTGTATATAATGTAAGCCCGCGTCCACACGGAGACGGGTTTCAGTGTTAACGGCAAAGTTTTTTGTCGTTTACGCCTTGCGTAAGGCGCGTGGCATCTTGACTACAGCGTTTTCGACTTTTTCGTGTGGACGCAGATATAAATATCTGTTTTCGGGGGAGACGTATTTGTTTCGTCTCCGTGTGGACGGGGCCTAAGTAACAACACACTTCCTAGGAATTGTAGTGGAGTCCAAAGTACAATATTTGCCTTTGAAATGCAGCGGAGTGAAAGTAAATGCTCAAGTAAAGTACAGTACTCAAGTAAATGTACTTCGTTACTGTCCACCACTGCTTCTAGTCCCACAGAAGGAAGAGTTTAACATTTTGATAAATAACTCAGTGAATTGTTGTATAGGTGTATCTCCAGTAACTGTAAAGCTCCATTGAGGTCACCCCATCTGAACAACATCCTGCAGTATTACACCTTTACCTCCTTGCCCTTGTTTTCAAATAGTAATTTCCTGTGTCCTTGTAGGTGTGGTTCTGATGGAGATTGCAGAAGCCCACAGAAAGGTCCAAAATGAACTGGAGGAGAACGTAAGTAACTTCACAGGATGAGTTTTTCTGATGTTGATTCTCATGCTCTCTATTTGATTTAAGTGTAACAGAACATATCAATAGAAATAGTTTGATTTCAATGGGATCCGTCTGTTTTCTTGTCACCTCTGAATCAGAACAATGAGAGCAATGTAATGCATGTGTGATGTAAAAAGTCTCACCTGTGTTACAATTATGTCATTGAATAATTATGTGTGCAGTTGTCATTCCTAAACTACCTACCTACTTACTACAAACACTCTACTTATCATCACATAATAGCCAGAGATTGCTCATTTGTTACACTATCCTCTCCGGACATTTAAACTCTACATCCTTTTGAGCCCTTTTTCTTTCATTATAGGGACTTTGACAGTGTTGTAACAAAAGGTGAAAGAAAGTTTGACAAGAGTGAAAAAGCCACAGAATCATTCCTGTCCCCATGGCCTGGGGGTGAAATGCCTCAGATCCCGAGTGACTGGAAGTAAATTGAAGTCAAATGTCACCGGTTTAAATATGGCAGCAGCTGAAACACACCACTCAGACTGATGGAAGAAACATTTTTGGGAGAAAAAGTCCTAAATGTTTTGTGTGCATTAAGAACTTCACTTCTGATTGTAATTTATCTACGAGTGGCGAAAATTGTCAATGTTTAACTTTAACAAGCTGATAAGCTATCAGTGGTGGGTGGATCAACCTCTCAGAAACCCATTATCATACATACCACCAGGTCAGTCCACTCTCACCATAAGGAGCCATGTGACTGAAGTGTACATGGTGTTTAAGTACAACATGCATGCAGGATGATGTAATGAATACGAGGGCTGTGATTTATTTTGTCTCTCTCTGCAGATGAAGAGATTCCACAGAGAGATTATTATAGAGCTGGAGAAGAAGACAGAGATGGATGTTAAATACATGAATGTAAGTGCATGTGCATACAGTACACTATCCATCATGCAAATGTCCACCGACCCTCCCTGGGTTTTTATACCAATGTATTTCCTGGAGGCAAAGCTGCTAATGGAGGAAGAAGTAGTGATCATTCATTCTTAGATTCTGCCCCTGGTGGTTTGTTCGAAGTGGAGATTATTTCCGTATCTTTCATTTGAGGGATGTTTCTGTAATGAAAAAACAACAACAGCTATTTACTCATCTTCCCTTGTCTGTGTGTAGGCCACCTTCAAGCGCTATCAGTCGGAGCACAAGGTGAAGCAGGACTCCCTGGAGCGCTCGCAGGCAGACCTGAAAAAGCTGAGGAGGAAAAGTCAGGGGAAGCACTCATCCAAGTACGAGATCAAGGAGAACGAGGTGAGACTAGAACCAGATCGACTCCAACCTTATTTCACCTGCGTGCGCTAATAAGTTGGATGGCTTATCCGGTAATGTTTGTGCTCAGATGCCTGGAAAAAAAAAAGTATGACAAGGATTTATGTGTCGGGGCAGAGAGAGATCGTTCAGGTGATGTATCTTTAGCAATGTAAAGAAGGACATGGGGAAGTTGTGGTTTTCTCATGAGATGAAGGGACTGAAATTTCTGAAACTGAAAAGATCGTCACACACAAAGGATACGACATTAATAAATGGTATTGAAATGGATGAAGCCACTGGGTGTCAAAAATGAGGCCAATCCAAGAGCAAAAAGGAGTAATATAATTCAAAATTCAGGCTAAAATTCAATAATCATTTTCAATCATAAGAAACCATAAATAACACATTTTCCCCACAAATCTTTAGTCGGATTTACACTGGTACCGCATCACCTCGCCTCACCTTTGGCGCATTAACACTGACAAAAAAGTACCTGGTCATGTAGGAGCAGGTACTAAAATCTTATTGGTCGGAATCGTCACTGCATCGTTGTGTCATCACTGTGCGGCACATAATCTGTCCCCCAAACACACCATTTTTAAATCGTTGGCAGACCGTGCAGACGTGTTTCAAACAACAAGAAAAGAAATGGCATCTGTCAGAAATTCTGCCCCTTGGACGCACGACGAGGTGCAAACCTTTCAAAATAAAACAAAAATCATCTTCTTGCTGTGAAAAACAGCCATAGACCGAG
>OOFC01002793.1:9052-22531 GCA_900323345.1 Pseudochromis fuscus | reverse complement strand
CCAAAAAAGTACCTGGTCAGGTAGGAGCAGGTACTAAAATCTTATTGGTCGGAATCGTCACTGCATCGTTGTGTCATCACTGTGCGGCACATAATCTGTCCCCCAAACATGCCATTTTTAAATTGTCGACAAGCCGTGCAAACATGTTTCAAACAACAAGAAAAGAAATGGCGTCTGTTAGATGCACGACGAGGTGCAAACCTTTCAAAATAAAACAAAAATCATCTTCTTGTTGTGAAAAACAGCCACAGACCGAGAGTCAAAAACAGCAGTTGTTCCTCCATTGCTTCTTTCCACACCTGTGTCGCATAGAAGATGACATCACGAATGACTGACAGCTACACGGAGGAGGGACTACCCTCAGCAATGTACATGCAACCGAGGCGCAGTGATCCGAGGAGGTACCAGTGTAAATGCGACTTTTGTGATGTCATCAGCTAAAGTCACCTCTTCTTATTAATGATTTTAATGATAGCAATGATACAAAACAGCATCACCGTCATCTTAATCAAAAAGTATTTGATATGCTTTGTTAATTTTACTGTGTTGTTGTTTGGTTATTGAATGCTCGCTGCTACAACCGTGCGTGTTCAGACAAACACATGCAGGAGCCGCACAACAGCTATTTACAAGCAGATGAAGATAAACAGCAATGTGGTCTCATAAAATGTGATCTGAAAAATCACACTGCAAACCCAGCTGTGCCACCACTGAGAGGTTTTAGTGTGGACGCTGCCTTGCTCGAGCTTGAGTTTGTTTTGCTCGCTGTTCATTGGTCCCTCACTGTATTGATTAAAGTATATGCTTCCAAATGTTATTGAGTGTGTGCATCCTGCTGTGCACTCTCAACAAACAGTTTAACATCTCAAACTGTGATTGGCTTCGTAAATCAATTTAGTGAGATAAAGAAGAGATTGCAAATCCTGAGTAATATCTCCCATCTGCGCCCCTCTTTCTTTTTTTTTTTATTGACTGTTTTTATGAGGTGTTGATGGATGATGTGTAAGGCCGGCCTCTTTGAGAGAATGATAAAAATGCCTTTAATTAAACAGTCAAGAAGTGATTGCAGGGTGTGAAAGGAAACCTCCCATTTATCTTTGCACTTGAAAGGCACCTTTTAAAAAGACACCCATACACTACAGGAAGTCGTCCTATCAGGGTGGAGCTTGATAGTCTGATCCTGTTTCTCGAGCTGAAGCTGTAACTGGGGCCCTTTCCTCCTCAGCATCGACTTTTTCATTATCTGATAAAAAGGACACCAGTAGACTACAGGACAGAGACGGGGCTAATCACGAGCTCGGCCCTCGCTCTGCGCTCGAAAATGGGAAATGAAGAGGCTTGATTCAGAGAAGGAAGACGGACAGAGGAAAATGAGAGCAGACAGTAGGGAAGGGTCTTCAGCAGAGCCCTTGGAGACAGGCTGCTTTACCATCTCCATGACAACCTGGGGAAAAAGGGAGAGATGTGGGGGAGTGGGTGTAGAATAAAGTGGTGGATGGAAGACATTTTAAAGAGTTTGAAGTGCCTCGTGTCAGGTCCACTCGCCCATCTGCACCGCCTGACAGGCAGAATCACTCTCAGGCTCTCTGTGGGGAAGGTGTGTCTTTCAGCGCACTGATTGGGTCCGAGATGGATCCAGGAGCAGCAGGAGGACCAAATAAAGTCGGCGTTGAGACCTTGATTACAAAGCTCATTAGTGCCTTGATTTGTGACTCTCACCTGACCACGCACACATTAAGCTGTGGCCACCGACTTAGGCTCCACTCAGAGGAAGCTAGCAAGAGTCAGGTCAACATTAAAGTGGCACAATCCTCCAACTGCAAGATGAAGTCAAGAGACAGAATAAGTGTGGGGATAAAAAACAAACAGAGGATAACAATAAGAAACAGCTGATTGTGTATTGTCACAGGGGAATAAACTGAAACATTAAATTACATTTTACATGTTAATGAATTGGGTGAACAAAAAAAGGAAAATAAAATAAGAATATAAAGTAAAAAAAAAGAAGCGTTAGTTTTTGTTTTATGTATTTATTTTAATTATTTTTTGTACTTTTTAATGAACTTCATGAAGCTGTGCAGCCACAACCTCAAATCCATGTGGTTTCACTTTGGTGCACTTGAACTTGTGGAGATACAATCAATCAGGTCAATGCCGTTGTAATTAATCCTCCTCCCTGACCTCCTCGCTGTCCTGTGACTCTGTCTGCAGTACTTGGAGACCATCTCGTCGCGCCAGATGGACATGCAGAAGTTCATTGCCGACGGCTGCAGAGAGGCCTTGCTGGAAGAAAAGAGACGCTTCTGTTTCCTGGCAGACAAACACTGCATGTTTTCCTATCAAATTACCAACTTCCATGAGAAAGTAAGCGAGCGAGGACAGACACCAACATCCTGCACAGATGTCCCGGTCACACCCCGCAGTATGGATTGATAAACACCCTTTATTCTGTGCTGTTTCCAGGCCAAAGAGATACTGGATGCGAAGCTGCCCACCTGGCAGGAGAAGTGCACCGACATCACCAAGGTGCCGGACACGGTGGAGAACATGATAGAGGAGCTGTCCGCCACTCCAGAACCATCACCGCTGGTCGAACGCTACAACAGGGTGGGTTTGTTTTGTTGTTTTGGAAGTGCATCAAAATGACACTTTTACGAAGGACAGAGTTTACAATGCTAAGTTTTAATCTCTCATGTATTCAGATTTATTTAACCAGGTGATTGAGATTGCAGAGTTTATTGCTATTTATCACATACTTTACTATACTTATCTAGCATGAGGTACTTCAGATAAAAGCTGTAGATGAAGCAGATTAAACACGACCGAGCTAGAGGAAAACGTGTAGAAAACACTGCAGCGTTTTATCTTGTCTTGTTACTTTTTTATCTAAAGCTCTGGTATCTGTTGTATCAGATGGAGGCTGTTGTGTAGGAAGTAGTAACATGTTATCATTAGCTGGCTATCAGCCATAGGAAATCCTGCATGTGCTGTTGTTGTGACTTTGTGTTAAGGTCCACTGAATGTTTTTGGCCACAGCTGTGTTTTGTTTTTTTTTAGTTGTGTGGGAGGAAAACAAGAAGCTTCATTCACAATCATGATCAAATCCAATCAAAATGCTTGAATATCACCAACTCATCTTATCAGTGCATCTGCTAATTATATTGTTTGTCATCTGTGCAGAACAACGTGGAGTCTGTGGTGCCTCCTCCAGCACCACCACTAAAGGCTCAGATCAGTCCGCTAGCCAATATGTTCAACCCCGAGCCCAGATCTCCGCTTACCTCCTCCTCAGACCACAATTCAGGTAAAGATGGCTGCTCTGACATACATGAATAAACATATTGAATGCATAACAAACTGAATGCACACCACAGGCTCTCTCAGGTTTGGCTGGATTTAAAAAAGTAGTTAGAAAAGGTAGATATAATTCTTGTGTAAGCGAGGTCTGCAAAAGAGAAACCTGATGCTCACATTTCTAATCAACCTTCTTGTCCCTCCAGACCAGGGCAGTCTCGGAGAGGGCAGTTTGTCCAGGTCGACGTCCCAGTCATCTGGTCTCAACGTGGGCAGGAAGTCCAGGGTCAGGACCATTTTCCCGCACACGGCGGGCAACAACGAGACGCTCCTCAGCTTTGATGACGGCGACGTCATCACTCTGCTCATCCAGGAGGAGAAGGACGGCTGGCTGTACGGAGAGCTGGAGAAGACACGGCAGTGAGTTTTGAAGTCCTTTCAGTGTTTATGTGTTGATGGATTACGAGACACGCACTGTTTATATTTATTTTGTTTATTTGGAAATATGAACGATTTGTGTTTGTTGTGGTGGTGACTCACAGTTTCCAGGTCTTTTTAGGATCTTCTTCTCAGGAAGTTTTGAAGTTTGTTGATTGCATAGTTTACTCATTGTCTTTAAAACCCATCCAGAGGCCCAAACCATAGACTGTACATAGAATGGACAAAACTAATGGTAGTTGCTAAGTGGTTTGTGGACTTTTGAAGCCAGGAGTTTGGTGTATGAATGTCACCGTGTTGGTTGTTTGGAGCTAGAAGTGACCATATTTGGATATGAAGGGAGGAGTGAGGAGGCGGGTCTGACCCTTTAAGCTGAGGATGGGAATGTGTTTGAGACTCAAGTTCAGCACTGGTCTCCTTGGAGATGACAAACAAACCACGCCCTTGAATTGTCACCTTTTTGAAGCCAAATATCTATGAAATGATGACATGATTTTCAGATGGACCAGATCACTGAGAAGGAGAGTTGACTTTAACTAATGACATCAGAGTGACATGAGGGAAAAATTTATTGAGTATTTAATGATTGAAAATGATGATTTTTTAATTAATTGGAGACAGAGTTTTTGGAGTGTAATATGTTTTTTGGCCCCATTTTTGAGCTATCCATTTCTATATACAATCTGTGTAACAAACACACTTATCTCTCTTTTTTATGAATCTCGGTTGTTGTGTAAAATTTCCTAAATCACATCAGTGAGCCAAACCAGGTCACGTAATACATAAAGTGGAAATTGATTAGCCTCTGTTTTTTTTAAATTTATTATTATTATTATTATTATTATTTAAATCACCTCTATGAAGATACAGACAAGTGTAGCTGGAACGTAATGATGGATTGGCAAATGCATTGATGGTTTTCGATGGTATTTGATAACAAAAATACAAACGAAAAACAACAAAAATATAAAATTCTGCTGGTGTTATCCGAATACTTCCTGGATGTGGTATCCTGGGTTTTATGGTGGAATCCCTCCCTCACATACTTGATTTAAAATGCAGTACAAATACAACTGTTGGCACACCCACAACAGGAGATGTACTTTCATTCCAACAAATATGCAGCAGCTCTGACACGCAGGCGTTTTTCACATAACTCAGGTGGCAGTGCGAGTTTCTGCTTTTGTGTTTTTTAATGTTTCGCCGTGCTAATACATCATGCCTAGAAGCACAGAGTATGTCAGGTATGTTCAGCGCGACACTCGTAAAGCCCGATCCCTCCCGCTCTCTCGCTCTCACTCCTCCCCTGCCTGACAACACGCAAATCCAGCTGCATGCATACAAAACAAGAGACATCTGGTTGTTTGTATTTCACTCAATAATGAGCAGACGCTTGATTTTACTGACACCTGATGACAAGTGAGGGAGGGAGGCCAGAGTTTCTCAAAAAGCAATTTACCTGAAATCACACCTTTACCCAGCAGCTGAGAAAAACTCGTCTGTATTCCTCTGTACAAACATTACACTGTTGCCTTTGTGTGTCTCCTTTACACAAATTACCAGGCTTGAAAATGTTTTTGCACAGCGAGACGTGTTTGTATAAGCAGCTGCAGCGTCGGCTTGCGTGATTACAGTCATCGTCAGCTCCTCGCTAGATCAATTAGGACTCATATTGAGGGATTACAGAGTGCTTACAGTTTGTGTCAAATGTTGTTTTTCATTCGCACTTTGAAGGAAATTAACACAAGCCTTATCAGCTTACTGCGTGTGTGTGTGTCATTAAGTACCCTTTTGAATTGAAGTGGTTTTAATGCAGTCGGTGGCGTTTTCTACAGAGGAGGACATGTTGGGTTACATCACAGCACATTCTGTTTCTTAGCAACAAATCCAGTGCATTGGTCTGATAAGCCATCTTCTTCTGGAGACGTGACTTGGAGACAACTTGTGCGTCTTAGTGAACACAATCTTTCTGTCTGTCATATATTTTCTGTCTCCTATGTGCTTCTGATTTAAGTGTTTTGTCTGCAGCAGCGATTCTCAGCTGAGCACAGCTGACTTTTGGATTTATTATTGAGGCTGAGACAGACTGATCCTCTAAATCAGAGGGAGGGATGTATTTTTATTGCAAAGAGAAGTATTTTTCTTTTTTTGTACGTAATTATTTGTGATTTAAAGGTTAGAAGTTTCAGTTTTATAGGTGTATGGGCCCACAGGAGCAATTAATGGGGAAGCAAATAATCAGTGAATAGTGACCTGATGTCTGCTGATGCCTGTGGACACATCATGAGGAATCCTCAGGTGTTCTGGGTCTTTCAACATCATGGCGACCCAGCCAGGGCTGATCAGACCCCAGCTTGTTTCAATGGTTGTCCTCTTTTGAGACGTAACCATCTTGAGACCCTCTCCTCTTCCTCCACTTCTTGTAAATTCCCACCTCAACTGGCACACACCTCCATCCAGTCTGCTGGAGAAGAAATATGATACGACTGATTATATGTCATAGTTTTATGTTTTTCTTGATTTTGTGATGTGTGTCTCTGTCATTAGGCGGGGCTGGTTTCCATCATCCTACTGCAGGCCTTGTACTGAGCCAGTGATATCAAATAGGTAAGAAAACATTACATTACACCAGGAAGTGAATCGATGAATTGTTTTCACAGCTGCTGTTTGATGGCTGAGGCTTTATTTCATGTCACTCGGCAGCAATCTAGGCACGCCGGTGCGTAGTCTGAGTGTGGCCAGTCTGCCGGAGCAGGAGGAGGATGAGCCGGTGTTGCTGCCACCGCCAGACTACAGCGACGACACCCCGGCGAGTCCAGTGGTCGCCTTGACACCTTCACCCCAAAACAAGGTCAGTACCAGGACGTGACTAAACCTGCACCAAACCACATAACATCTGATGTATTTGTTAAATCAGTAACTTTCTATTGGCAGAAAGATAAAGTTTCTTTAATACCATAACCTGCATTGCATCATGTGACTCTTGCTTTTATCGTTGTGGTCTGATATCAAGCATGGCTCACTAGTGGAAATGGTTCAAACGAGATGCGTATATAATGGTTGAATTTTGCAGAAGTTGTACATTTCACATTTCCTTAGAGCAAAAAACTATTCAACCAAAGTTGCAAAGACAGAAAGAAAACACGGGACAAAGAATACTAACTAAAACATGGGTATTAGTCTGGGAGTTGAGCCTTGTAACATACTAATATACAATAATTTGACAAATGACTCCTTTATTGTGTGTCCACATGGTTGTTCTGTGAACTCAACATTTTATCTTCAACTAATGTGTTACTCTTTAATATACTACCACTTTATTTAACAAACAAATGCCAGATTTATAATATTTGCATCATCATTTTTTTCACAAGTTATTCTGATGTCATAGCCAAGTCAACTCCTCTTAGACATTGGGCAGTGTCCTCAGGTTCAAGGGTCAGACCCGCCTCCTCACTCCTCCCTTTATTTCCAAATATGGTCACTTCTGGTTCCAAACAACCAACAGTCCAACACCCAACAGTTGAGTCCACTAAAATACATAAACATTACATAAACAGTAATATTAGATGCTTTTTGGGAACGTAATTAGAAAGGCTCCATGAGATATTTTTAGTTTTGTCAGTGAGGTTAACGGTGAGTTTTTCCCTGAAGTTCAGGTTTTAATTTGGCTCTTTGTTTCTCTTTGAAAGCCAAAAGTCAACCAGGAAGTGGCTGAGAGGAAAAGTAAAAACATCACCAGAATAATTAAGATTCATCCTTTGGAGACCAATGAATGTCAGTAGATATTTAAGTCAGGACCAAACATCTTTAGAGCCTTGTAGTTGTCCCTGGTTACTGTAGTAGATCCACTCAGTTCCTGCAGATCGAGCTTGTGTGAATGAGTATGAATCTGGCCTTTACATGTCCTAGAAAAGGTCTTATGTTTCCTGATAGGACATTTGCCCGGGCTGAGTCGTCACACACTCCACGCCCACACCACAAAATGCCATCACACAAGTTGAACTTTAAGTCTGACTAATCACGTCTTATCAACATCTCCTTGATGCACAGTCATCGCCTCCACACCCATAAAACAGACCGCAGCCAAAAACACACCTCAATTCCTTTAACCAGGAAATACACTATGTTTATTTTATGCATTACTCTAAAAGACGGTGACGAGCCTTTTTGCACTTTTCCAGGTAAAAATCCTGTATTATGCTAAAAAGGAAAGGTTGAAAACAAGACCAGAGAGTTGAAGAAGATATGTGAGAAATGCTCCCGGCCAGGTTTTACTAGGTTTTGTTCAAAAAATGGAAAGACTAAACGAGAAGGAGAGAGTTACACAGGGAGGCATAAAGGACAAGAGGGTACAGACGCAATTTCATTTTGTGGCTGAGTGAAAATGAACTAGTGTCTGTCCAGCCAGCAGATGAGGCCCTCCTGTACTGCACTGTCTGTACTGCCCTCTGTATCTGCTGCCTCAGGGTTTCACCATGAAATAAACCACAGTGAGGGATATACCCTCCCAACATGCACCTCCCAACCTGAAAGTCTCACCTTTACACCCTTTTTAAAGAAAGCTGCTCTGCATGGGTGAATGAAAAGTCTTCTTCACACTTTTAGCCATTAGTTCAGGTGAAGACAGGAGCTGACTGGGCTCTTTAGGTTTGTTATTGTGAGGTGACTTTAGTGCCCTGAGTTTAGCCTCTCAGGCACAGGCTAAACCTCGGGCTCGCTTGGGCTCTGCTTTAAAAGACTAATAACTATAGTACAGCGGTGGCAGGCATCGTAACTGTTTGATGATGTTTGCCTTTGTCAATTATTCACTTCACCTCTGTAGTTCAGTTGTTGACCAATGGATGTCCTGCGAAGTACAGAATAAACCTCTGACACACTATACATCAGAGTAATTGATTACTTTAAGTGAGTAAATGTAGCTGTATAAGATGTACAACAATTACATTTATGCTATTATTATTAATAAGATAAAAGGCCATTTAACACAGGCTTGTTAGCAGGACTCTATTATCTGATGTCTAATTATGAAATAAACTTAATCTGCAAACAAACAATATATATATTTTTAAATTACACCTTACTCTGACATCGTGTTTTCTTGTATGTTAGATAACTAAAGGTTGTGACTTTGTTGCACAGGGTTGTAATTCCTGTCTTGTGACTTGCTGCCTACACTTACTTGCACTTGTTGACTTCCATGTCTGCTGGAAGTGAAAACATAATTAATCCCAGATTTGCCATAAATCTTGACAATTTGACTTTTTTGTAAAAGGATTTGAAGATTTTTTTAACAACTAAGAAAACAGCACCTAACCCCGGGATGTGTGGCCTCTTATTATTTGCTGACATCTGGATGTTGTCTGCTCTCTAGTGGACGAGTAGGGTAATGCATGTGTCCTGCAGTCAGCAAGAAGGCCAATAAATGTTAACCTCAGACACCTGTTTCAAGTCTATCAGCCTTGTTATGCACATTAAATATATAACTAATGAAATTTTAATTTCGGTACATAATCCCCCCCCAAAAAATCCATATGTAGATAAAAAAAAATTTACCAGATGATGTAACACTCTTATAAACTTTCTTTACAAGTTTCTTTAAAAGCATATACTTGAGTGCCGTATCCTTCAGGGCACATAGCTCGGGTATTTATGTTCTTCAACTATATCGCACTCGTGCTCACTTGGCTCTGTGCTGTCGATAAGATTATCAGCGTCCTCAGGTGAGACAAAAAGAGGAGTGTGTGAGTCTGTTGCCAGCCTTTCTAGATTGTCTAGATTCCAGGCTCGGTGAGGTTGTAGCATGACATGTCAGAGCTCCACTGCACTGATGTGGAGGGAGGGGGGGAGGTGTTGATGGGAAACCTTATCAAACCAGTCTGGCAACTCTAACTTTCCTCACAGCTGGAGGAAGGGAGTGTGAGTTTTTTTGTGGTGACTGGGGTGTTGTGTGTGTGTGTTAAATGTTGTGTGTTCCTCCTCTTTGTCCACTGGATCTTCAAGGGTCTTTTCTTATGTGTTTTTGACGACAGGTTTCTTTAGTCAATGGGACTGCAAAGGCTCCTTTTCTAGGGTGAGTGACCTAACACCACTAACACAAACTCACCGATTTTGTTTTTTTTTTACAGATGTGCATGAGTAATTAAAGGTTTGTTCACCACCAGATGCCAGTATGTTTAGATCTGATGTCATACCAGCGTCGTGACTTTCCTTACCCATTCTCTTTCTGCAGAGGAGGGAATCCGTTTGCCACGGTCAAGCTGAGGCCGACTGTCACGAATGACAGATCAGCACCCAACATCTAATACAGAGCAAAAGGTTGTTGTTGTTGTTGTTTTTTTTTCACCGCTATTATGCCTTCAGGGGAATCACACACCATGGGACCCCTGCGACACACTGAATATCTCCCCCCAACGTGACATCTCACCAGCCTGCATGCTAGTGTCTCTCAGTACCAGTCTGCTCTATTATAGAGATCCACTGGCCCTGTTTACACTTGGTTTTAAAATGCATTTTGGGCGATCGGATCACAAGTGGACAGCCGAGACACAACTTTGTTTACACCTGTCTCCAAACCGTCCTGCTGACCACTTGTGTTCGGATGTCGCTACGGCAACATCAGGGCCCACACACAGCTTTTACATCACTCGCCAGAAGAGGCCTGATTTGATGTACAGGAACTCTTGTACGCTTATTTTGAGTGATAGGACACATCAAATATTTTCTGTTTTGTCCTTTTTCTGGGACACATCAGGACAAATCAGTGTTTATGAGACAAAAGACATGTGGTTGCATGCGTCCCAGACCACCCTCGCATGGGGTTTGAGTGATCGGATCTCAATGCATCTTCATACTGTCCGCTCATTGTCCGAACACCTGAGACGGATCTTAGAAACAAGTGTAAACAGGGTCCATAACATTAGTGTGTGTTACTGCCAGTGTGTGTTTTACATTAACCACAAAAGGGAAACAATGCATTTTCCATATATACAGAGAAGAAGTAGGAATTTGGAAAAGCTTTGTGAACACAGATAATGTTTGATGTATGCATCTGGAGTTTGTGTTAAAGGAATAATTCACTCCAAAATAAAAGCTTAGGCTTTGTCTTACCCAACAGTGTCATATAAAGTTGTAGTCAAATTGACAAATGTGAGCTTCACAATAAAAGCCTCTACATGATTTGTAGTAGATAAATAGAGTTTACCTGGTTTACCACAAACTTAATGGCTTTGAAGTTCTGACTTCATGAAAATCTTAAGAATATCATCTTTAAAGAGATAATCCATGCATCCACTTTGTCTCAGCTTTTTTTGAAAAGTATCCAGTTAAACATCTTTTTCAAGCTGGAGGTAAAAGCCAAAAGCAGCCATAGCTTGTCACTGTTTG
Organism: Pseudochromis fuscus; assembly: GCA_900323345.1. Taxonomy (NCBI): domain Eukaryota; kingdom Metazoa; phylum Chordata; class Actinopteri; family Pseudochromidae; genus Pseudochromis; species Pseudochromis fuscus. The sequence goes on along the minus strand of OOFC01002793.1, from coordinate 11,413 downwards.
TCTAATTAGTTCACTTTACCAGTGGTTTCAAAAGTATTAAAAATTAGGAGATGGATTGGGCTACAAAGTGAGATTTCATTGACTTTTTACTTATATCTACTGTATTTGAAGATTTAAATGACTCTAAGTGGCGAAATCCAAGGCACAAACTACACTACTGGGGCCCACAAGCATCAGCTGAGACTCTACTGACAGGCTAAGAAAGATAAAAAGCCTACATCTTTATTTTGGGGTGAACCGTCACTTTAGGATCGTGTGAGAGGAATAGAAATGCTCAGACAGTGTCATGAGGTCTTTTAAGGTTGGTTTGTGTTGCAGTCAGTGCAATATTTCGATATAGAAAGAAGAGATGCGGTTGTAAATGATCGTGACCTGATACTGATGAAAAAGACCAGCTCCCAGGTTGTCTTCCTGACTCGCCAAAAATATATATATATTGTTATTTCTATTTTTATTCAAATTATTTTGTCTTTTTAGGAGGCATTGTGCTATAGAGGATGTGAGAATGAAGGGAGAGTGATGTGTTGGGAAAAGGTTTGTCTTTTGAGTGAAGGCAAAACAGTACGTCGCTATTTTGAATGAGAAGGATATTTATATAAAGTAAGTTTGTATGAAATATTTAAATAAATGCATATACAGAAGAATACAACAGCCCCAACTCCACACTGATTTAGATTTCACTGCTGATATGTATTTTAAATGGGTAAAGTGACCTTTTGATGAAGGGAATTATTTCACTCCTCACGGTTTCACTGTTGTTGTATGTAGATTCTGTGCACAATACACAGTTTATGCAAAATTAAAATGTACTTTACCGGTTGACATTTGAATTGTATGTGAATAAAGTGGCTCATTGTTTGAAATCTGCAAAGTATTAACTCTTTTGTGAGGAAAAGGACTTTTTTTTATTTGCCATGTATTTGCTTCATTGATGCAACTGTATGATGAGGAACTTATTAATGAAACAGTTTATTGATCTGCATTGACTTAATTATGTAAGTGGAACCATCACACTGACATAGTTATTGCCACATGCTTTCTTCAGAGTACCTTGCCACTGTGTTGACCAATGTAGTCTTTTTTTCTCAATAAAACATGATAAAGTCTGTGTGTTGTTCTCTCACTGTTTTCTTTAAGTGGCTGTTTTATGTTTTTCTCAGTGGAGATTAATGAAATTATGTTTTTATTATAAAACACAAGCAGTTAAGAAGTAACTTTCTGGTATACAAATGTACAAAGAAACCTATGTAAAATGCAAGTGATTGAATAAGTCGTAAGCAGTATGAAAGGTGAACCTAAATTAGAGGTCCCAAAATAGCAACATGGGGATCAGCTGATATTATTTCATCAACAGTTTAAGAAAATTGCTTTAACCTTTCTCAGTTTTTATGCCAGAGTGATCATTTTATTTCCTCACTGATCTGCATAATAATTGCACTTAACTAAAGGTATCAGCTAAATATATTTAAAATATGCTTGAAAAACAAAGTACTCATGTCAATGATTGGCCTCTTTCAGAGAGCAAAATAATTCTTCAAACTTCTGGAAGTTTGGTTTAGGTATTATCCGGGGAGAAAAAGTCATTTTTAAGGGCTCTACCTTGAGTAGGTAACATAATGACTAAAACCCCTTTGTGCTGTGTGAGGCCCTTAAATCTGTAATAATGCATTGACCTAATCCAAGGGCATCACTTGTGTACTTTGCTGCAGCTGTGATACAATATAAGTATTTTACTCATATGGGAGATCTCCCATGATGAAAGGATTATGTCTGTTTGAACAAATGTGTTTAGAACATTTTTAAGAAATTAAGGTTTTACAAAATGGGGTATTTATTTATTTATATCAAAGAATAGTTTATCTCCTTATCTCAACAAAAGAAGATCATTTTCTAGATCAATTTGTGATCTTGAGAAAAGTTATCTTGAGATAAATTATCGTTCAAATCCTCAAAATGCATACAGATATTTCTCTGGATGCATATTTTTTCCATAGCTTTCCATATGTGAGATATATTATTCTGTAAACAAAGTTTGTTTACTTGCGATAATGAGAAAAATAACTCAAGATCTCAAGAAAACCACTGAAATGAAATCATTATCAGGGCAAAATGGAGAAAATGAAATGTATTAGTTCAGTCCTTTTAGGGCTTCCATATAAAATGTAATGGAGTGTTGTCCAGTTTTTGTGAACACATACTGTATATAAAATGTATATATTATCTTATTTTATTTCTTTATTAGCACGTATGAGGGAAAAGCAGCACAAGTGAAATAGCAAAGGAATAAGATAAATTTAAAGGTAATATCTATCCATTTATATTATATTTATTTATTTATTTGTATATTATAGATTTTATATT
>OOFC01002792.1:8842-43600 GCA_900323345.1 Pseudochromis fuscus | reverse complement strand
AAAGCTCACCACCATCACCACCACCATCAGCAACATCAGCAGCAACACACGCACCACCTCCAGCCGCAGCTCGATATCGAGCCTGACAGGCCCATCGGCTACGGAGCGTTTGGAGTTGTCTGGTAAGTGCGGCACTGATGTCTGCAGCTGGTAGTAATAATAACTAAAGACACTAACAGTACAGCTGATTCACTTATTCCTTTCAAATCAGCATCATACTCATCTGTCCACACAGGATTACAGGCGTCCTGGTGTTAACAGTGGATACCTCTCATGTATACACTATAAGCAGCAAATAACTAGAGACTCAGTGATTGAATGTGTTACCTAGTAGTAAAGGTGAATTCTAGGTGAATCATTAAGTTTAACATGAGTTCACTAATGAAAGATGCTGCTGCCAAGTTGCATGGTTGGATGGGAAGTATGTAGTGTTTTTGAACCTCAGAGCATCTTGCGGGATTGTGGGTTTGGTGTCCACAAAACCAAAATAATGATGGTGCTGACCTGTGTTCTGCACTGATGAGGAACACAACCTGATCCAGCTTACAGTAATAGTGAATCAAAAAACAAAACTTAATATTGTGACAGCTAGGACACCAAAACAAAACGAATATAACCAACTCATAAAGAATACTCCAAGCTTCCATCTTTAAAATGCATTTTGTATTTAACATGAAAGTTTTGGGGTTTTTTTGCCACTTTGTAAGAGGTGCAGCTCACTAGACTAATTTGAGCTTACCTTCAAAAATTTGCTCTACTTTGTTGCAGTGGTGTGAAACTTAGCCAACATGAGAGCAGGACTGTGGTAACGCATGTGATCTGGAAAATGAGTGGTTTGTGTGGCTCACAAATATACATGAACAGTCAGTATGAAGGTTTTGGCATGAAAAGCCTTCACAGTCAGATCTGTGTGGAGTTCCCTGATATCCAGTCCAGTATGAATCATGTGGAGCCATCTAGCCCAATATCAAGGTGGTGTTGTATTTAGGAGCGGTCTATATGTCCTGCATGGACTGAAGATATTATGTGGGTGAATATAGCTGCACGGAGCTGTATTGTTGCCAGGGAAAGCAAGGCCATTTGGCAGAAAGATTAGCAAAAGATCCAAAAGAAAGAAAGAAGGGAGAAGTAAAGAAACCATGATGAACACGACAGCAACAGAGTGAAATAAATGAAGTGGCTGTGTCTTGGATCCCTGAGGCTCATGTGTTGGATGCCTTTTCAATGCAATGTATAGCCATTTTGAAAATGAATATTTCAACACCTGCATTGTTTACATGATGAATGCATGATGCGAGCTGGGAGTAATTCAGCGAGGCAGCCTTCTGTCACTGTGCCTGTGGTCAGCTGTAGTCCTGCAAATAACAATAATTGGATATGGTTTAAGACTCTTTACACTGAAACCTTTTATGAGTTTGGCATTTTGAAAGATAGAAAAACTTGCCTTACTTTAAAAGTTCTGCTTGCGCTTGTTGACCAGAGGGCTGTTTTACAGAAGTTTAAATTGTACTGTGCATTGGTAACATGGTTTGTTAGTTTGTCTGTGTAATAGCTGTTTTTTTGTGTGTGTGTTTTTTGGGTGCATTATAGTCAGTCACCTTTTGGCCCTTGGCAAGACAGTGTGTTGCATATGGTGACTAGGACCCACTCAGTGTTAACAGTGGTTAAGAACTCTACTGTTCTTACAAGTTTGTGTAAAACACTGTTTATATTTTTGATAATCAAATTGTGCCTTGATGAGTTGAGGTATTACAGTAGTACGGACCTTTGAAAATGCATCGTTCTGAATAAAATCATTAAAGGTGGTTTTCTACAACATGGTAACAGCACAGCTCAGCTCGCCTTGGTCACATTTCCATTACAGAGGATAGCACCTCCTCCATGTAGCTGATCATCAGGAGAAGGAGGAGAAAGTTCATGAAGTAATCTTCAGAACAACTGTTGTGGTGTCTCAGAAGACAGTTTGAAGATTGTTTCAGGAGAGAAATGAGATGTTTTAACTTTGAGCCAGGTTAAAATGTTGCTCTGAGGTTTTCAGAAATGTGAGGTCCTGCTACAACCTCTGTCCACCACCGGCCAATCAGAGCTCAGGATCCCACTGATGTTCTTTAAATATCATTTTAACGTTGCACTAAAGAGCTGCTGTTGTACCCTGGACCGATCTATTCACTGTTTTTCCCCACAATGTAGAAACTTGTTATTCTGACTATGACCATCGAGTCGAGGTGCGGTGGTACCATGTAGTGGAAAAGAGCTTCAGTAACTACTGATACAACCATGTCCAACACTGTCCAGCCAATAATATGAGGCTGTTCTTGTTTGTTTAGCTGCCAATCAGTGTTATCAACAGAGCTTTATGTAGTCGTGCTGTTTTCATGGTTAGCATGTAGCTAACAGTGCAGAGGACAGCAGGTAACAGGTATCATAGCTAGGCTATGCTTACCTAGAGCAGAGTAGGACCACAGACTGTACGTAGAATGGACGAAGCTAACGTGACGTCCAACTGTTGGTTTGTGGACTCACATTCTGAAGGCAGGAGTTTGGTAATTGAGTGTCGCATGTTGGTTTTTTGGAGCCAGAAGTGACCATATTTGGATATGAAGAGAGGAGTGAGGAGGCGGGTCTGACCCTTGAACCCGAGGACAGTGCCCAATGTGAATGAGACTGGAGTTCAGGTCTAGTCTCATTGGAGATCATCTCAAACAAACTACATTTATTGGAAGTAATCCAACTGCAGTTACTTCTGTAATCTGATTGTTTTCATAGTCCATGTAGGTGTCCTGGTGTCAGGGGTTGGACAGGTGTGATGCTGTGGTGGCCAGTGTGCACTTTGGATGCTGTTCACAGTGATCTCAGGAGTCCTCAGAGGGTTTGTGTGTTTGTTCAGAACAATGATGCCACCAGCAGCTTCAGTTGATCCACATCTAGTCACAGCTGTTTAAATCAGCTTGATTTAAAAAAAACATCACAGTTTAACCCTTTCATATCACGCTGATGCTGAATGATTTTACGTCTTTGGAGTTTAGTGAACTGAGCTCCACACGCGTCACACCCAAACTAGAGGATTAATCTGACTTACATAAAATAATAAGTTTCAACTGAGTTTCTTGCTCACATGCTGCTTTCCTTCACTTTGCCTCCTACTTTCTCTCCTCCTCTCTTCCTGTTGCTCACTCTCTCTCTCGCTGTTTATGTGTCTCTTTTTTTAGCCTAGTCGGACATGCAGTTACATAAATGCTGTTTAAATAGCAAAGAATATTAAAATTGAGAGGTATTAAAGAAAGAGCTGCACTGTTGATGAGCGTTTCTGTTTGTAGTTTCAATCAAATAATAATCTACATTTTATAGCAAATCCCACTCAACCAACTCTGGATTTATCTACACACAATAAACATAATACACATACCTGTTGGTGCAGACGTTGTGTGTGCAGAGCCTGCTGTGCAATATTCCCCTGAGCTCCACTTGTGTCCAAAAACTATTAAAATACATCAGTGAGCCACACTATTACACTGGGGGACATGTTTCTTCATTAACATCAACACACACACACGCACACACAGCAGTTTATTTTGACTCTGTCCCACACACACCGTCCTGCTGTCCCAAATAATCACTAGAGCACCAAATGTGTATTAATCCGCCCCTGAAAATAGTCCCTAACCAATGCACGGTTCCCTCCTCTTTTATTGACATTTGTTAAAATCTACAGTGGGAAACTACTGTATTTAAAATGGTAAATGGAGGACATTTATATAGCACTTTCATGACCTTACCTTGGTCTCAAACAGCTTAACAAGGCAACTCATTCACACACACACACTCACGCACCAATGGCTATCGATGCCACTATGCAAGGCGCTAGCCACCATTGGGAGCAACTTAGGGGTTCAGTGTCTTGCTTTTCAGTGTCTTGCCCAAGGACACTTTGACATGTGGACAGGAGGAGCCGGGGATCGAACCCACAACTTTACGATTCCCAGGCGACCCACTCTACCACCTGAGCCACAGCCGCCCAAAAAAAAAAAAAAGAAAGAAAAAACCAAAGTTCTGGAGTTGAGTCACAGATAAAGATCGTGATGTAACGTGCAGTACAGACACCCTGAAATGGTTTGTGTATCCTGGGTGATGCAGACAGGCTTAGGTGGATGGAGCATCACACAGGTGAACTTCAGATCATGAAAAACACTGATGAGGAGATGGGCTGAGTTCTCAGGTCACTTCATGCAGATCTTCAAAAATATATCTATTACAATCCAAAGTGGTAGCCTGTGTGAACAAAGGTATTTCTCACATATTGAATGTATTTCTAAGGGATTTGCCTCTTGGAGGATACATTGCCTAAAAAAAGGATAAATCTGAGCTAATCTCTCAGATATTTTGGAGTTAATTAATAATATTAAAATATGTGAAAAAATATTGCTTTTAATGTTACTCTTAAATGTGTGTTATTGAATAATCCATCAGAATTTCCTTCAACATTAATGCTCCTGCTGGTGGGAAGTCACTCGTGTAGGGTCAGCACAGGGAAGAAAGTAGAATTAAACCCAATTAATGTTGTTTGTAGCTGAAATGTTAATACTTGTTCATCCAAGGCAAGATTTGTTTCTAGCATTCAAAACCTGCAGGACACTCAGTGAACTGTGGTGTTGTACAGAAGAGGCTGGGTCCTGTGGCAGTTGTTGGTTTGTGTTCAGTGTCGGTCCAGAGAAGCTGTTATTCTGCTGGTTGAAGGAAACCCTGACCACTGTAGCCCTGCTGACCGGCTGGTGACACACTCCTCATGACCTCATACAAACAGAAACACAAGAGATGAATGCTTGTTTTGTCCTTGGCACAAAAGAAATTCACAGTTGATCTGAGCACTTGTTTGACCGAAGGGTGATATTGTTATTGTTGATAATAGTTTTTGTTTGTGTTTTTGCTGCCAAAAACAAAACCTGCAACATTCTGTCCAAACCTGTCAAAGTTTGACATCGCCATAGTGATGGTCTCCTATTGGTTTGTGGACTACAACTTTGAAGGTGTTTGGAAATATCACTGTCACCATCTTGGTTTTTTTTTAGTGCTATAATTGACCATATTTGGATGCAAAGTAGGAGCTGGGTGGATGTGACTGCTGAGGTCACACCCTTAGTCATGCATACTGTTAAGCCTGAATACAGTTTTAATGTATAATCTCTATGAAAACCCACCCCCGTACAGAACAGACAAAATAGCTACAGAGAATAAAAGGGAAACTGCTGATCAGCTCTGAATCACACTACCACACAGTCATTTTTTTTAATTTAAATGTTTTACTGTGGACGATGCACTGAGCTGTAACAGCTGTGTGATGGGGATCCAGAGCTTGTAAGTTGCATAGTTGCTGTGCAAAATGACAACACTGTCCATTGCTCACTTCAAACCACAGGTCTGATTGGGTGACCAACGCCAGAGACAGACCGATGGCACATTAGTGATGATGATATGTTCATGATCACATTTGACCTCCCACTGAAGATACAGATCACTTCAAGTCCCAGACTTATTTACATAATGTTCACCCGACCAATGTGGGATTTTTGAAATCAATGCCATATTTAGAGGTGAAATATTCACTGAGTCTCAGTGTGGATTGTGCGTCCATTAACATATTTGTACACTTGAGACATCTGCATCACCATGTTGGATGTTATGACATCAGTCACTCCCAATCAGCTGATTTTATAGAACAAAATAATAGCACCTGTTAACAAACTGTGAGGGTGGCCTTTGTTTTTTCAGAAATAAAACAGTGATGGCAGGCTGATAGGAGAATATGATAGGAGAATATTAAAGGGACAATAGCCTTACAGAAGATCTGATGTAGATTATCGTTTCCACTGCATCTATGTGTAGAAGTACTGAGGTACACGCGATGTTACAGGAGAAACATTTAAAGTTCACAACAACTGCAGACCAACAGTGATTTAAATGGCTCCTCTCAGTACAACTTTCACCATATAGACATCTCTCACTCAGTGTCAATAACAACTACAGAAACCATAAAGACTTTGTGTTGAGGGTTACTATGGCAACACACAAACATGGTACACAGTATAAAGCTAACAGCCAAAAAATGTATTTTAGACCAGAATTGAACTGAAGGCACCACAGAGCAGCTCCACCAGGTTCCACACAACAAGAGACCAGATCTAAAGAAAGTTTGTACAGTGCTGACTGAGTATCACTAACTTCACCGTAAATGTTCAGATCTGCTCAACGACCCTGAAAGTCATACATCCACGATGCATGTGGCTGGGAGTCACTGATGTAACAAGCTGGTCAATGTTACATGTGCGCTCTGCCAGCTGTACCAGTAAAACATGGCTGAGCTCCACACCACTGCCAGGGTGCTGCTCTCTGGAGGACTTGGCCTCCAGCTCACTTCGTGTCGTTCTCCGTGATGCAGCCTGTTCGGTTTGTTTCTCACCTGGAACAAACTGTGAAAGTTTACTGGTGAAGGCTCTCGTCAGCTGTGCTGTCTGTAATCGTCCCGGACTCTGCAACACTGTGTGAAGTGGAAGAGTGTCTTCCTGTCAGCTCCCATTAGGCCGAGCACTGTCAGTCACACATGAGAGGCAGGATACAGGTGGAGCTCATTTCCTGTGTGAACCTATCACAGCCAAACAGGCTTAAACACAGCGCTTTGAACCAGGAAATAAAGCAATGAAATACCATAGTCAAAAAGTGGCCGGGGTCTTCATTTACCTAAACTTCAGATGGTGTCTGGCCTCTATTTGAGGATGGCTTGTATTAGACGCAGGACTTTATTTCTAGTTTCCTCTGTTTAGGTGTAATTATTCAGATTTCATCACAAAGCCTCCTTTTGGGGCTCAAACTGAATCAGGAGAGGATCAAAACATCCAAACTATGCTGTTACTAGGGACACTTCACCTAACCATTTCAAAATAAAAGCCCAGGAATGGACAGAAACCCCTAATTTCTTAACTGGCTTTTATTGTGAAATATTTGCAGGCACATAATGTATTTGGAGTCCGTGGTCGAAATGCAGAAATATTGACCAGCAAGTTTAGTACCTCTGCTTGTGATATCGTACCAGTTTATAATTGAGGATATATGGTATAAACCGCATGTTGAACAGAGACTTACTGAAACCTGAGTTATAAGCTGCAGTTCTAAATAATTTAAGCTGTTCACATTAGACATATTACAGTTCCATAGCTCTGTGTCTGTTGTTGGGGCTTTCTGTGAGAGCTTGAGTGAGTGTGGAGTGCAGTCCTGGTGAAGCCGGGGACCTTAGTCCACCGCCATCTGTTTGCTTTGACTGATCCTATTTGAAAAGGTTCACTGAAGGTTGCACTGGAAAGCGCTGCGGTGTGTCGAGCTGGAGTGGCCTCACTTCCACCTGCTGTGTTCCTCACGAGGCTTTGATCTGTGGATTCCTGCACTTAAAGATTCTTTGGCTAATCACTAAGAAAGCTGCTCAGCCAGCAACCACTGTGCAGGACAACAGTACACTGGCTCTCTCTGATCCCTCACAGTCACCTTGTCACAAGTTCTGCGTACTGTGGTTTGTGCAGTACATATGGCACAGCTGTGAGTCTGACTCTCTGCTCATTCTCCCATCCATCAAATAATGAAGTGGTCAGCTGACCTGTTTGTTTCACTCCTCACCAGAGGCCTGCACTACAGTGCAGCATCTGAGGTCAGCGAGGCAACGTCAGCTTTAATCCTGGGTTTTCACTGGCACGACTGTAGTTCATTTTTTACCAAGACGTATCGTCATGGTAACTTGTAGTGTAAACCTAATCTGCTCTGGAGTTGGCTAGGCTCGAGACAGTAGATCAAAGCTCAGGCAAACACTGTCCTGTCGACCAATCGGCTCGCTTGGTAGATGCCGTCTCCATTCCTACAGATTGTATGTAGCTCAGGTGTGCAGGGTCTCTTCAGTCTTTTTAGAGGGTGTCTGAACCCTTTGGATTTCTCCTATGGATATTGATCAGAGAAAACAGATTCTCAGCAACAGACTGATTGAAGCTCTGAAGCCTTGTACTTATTGATATTACATATATATCTGATATGAAATTAGAAATAAAGTCCTGATGAAAATGAAGCTCAATTGACTTCATTTCAAAAATGATCATTTTCAATCATGAAATACTCAGTCAATACATTTTTCTCTTCTAGGCTCTGCTCAGACTGCAGGCTGAAGTGGCCCAAATCAGATTTTTTTTTTTTTTGCCCATATGCCACCTGTGTCTGATCTTTTCATGACAGTCTAAACAACACACATTCGATTTTTTTTTTTCCATATGTGACCCAGGCCTCCTAGATATGTAGTCCTAAATCCGATATGTATCTGATCTTTTGCCCTGTGACTTCTGTCTGAATGTCCGGGTCCTACACATCTCTTCCTTTTCAATCTTCTCCTTAAAGTGTTTAATTTGTAAATGTGCTGACTCTGGTTGGACAACAATTTAAAATCGCTCCACCGTTACATCCAGGTTCACTTCCACAAACACTGAGCGTGCTCTCTGTGTGTGACGTCGTTGTGTCCTCTTCTGTGCATGCAGGACACTGTTGGGTTGTATGAAGATCACATACAAGTCACATGTAGTTGGAAATGTGAATGAACTCGCAAAAAAATTGGATTTCACAAATAAGTCCACATTGAGCATTAAGTCCTGCAGTCTGAACGTAGTCCGATGGTCAAGTCTTCCTCTCAGTGATCGGGTCCATCTGAAAATCTTTTCATCATTGAGGACATATTAGGATGAGAGAAGGGGAGGAGTTAGGGGTGTGGTTTGTTCGATTGACAGTGAGACCTGACCCCAACTCCAGTATAAGAGTTGGACACTGTCCACATTGGGCAGTGTCCTCGGGTTCAGGAGTTAGACCCGCCTCTTCACTTCCCCTTCCTCTCTAAATATGGTCACTTCCAAACAACCCATCAGAAATCAGAGTCAGAAACTTTATTGATCCCTGAGAGGACATTGTATAAAACCAATGTAGCTGCGTTCACACGACTCCTGGCTTCAGACTGTGAGTCCACAAAGCAACAGGTGATGCTGCGTTAGCTTCATCCATTCTATACATAGTCTAAGGAACGCAGTCAGAAATAGATTGTGGAAACCTGGATTGACCTCCTGAGTTGATGACCAGGATGTTGATACAAACACATTTCTGATTGTGGTTCTTAAGTCTAGTGAAGCCTGAAGCCAGACAACCAAAGACATCCTGGATACGCAGAACTAGCTCTGTAATGCAGGACACTGATGTTGACCCTGACACACAGTTTGTTATTTACGAGATTGTGAGATTTTGAAATGTTCATGTTGTTCTGGTGTTTCATGGTGAACAGGGTTCTTTACTAAAATGATCTGCAGTCTTTTAAAATACAGACGTGTTAATGATGTCTTACTGTGAACCCACATGATGGTTGATTTGTGTGTGAAACTGCTGAGACCTTGTAACATTCTGCTAATGCTCTGTGTGGATCCTCTTCACCCAGGTCAGTCACAGACCCCAGAGATGGAAAGCGAGTTGCTCTTAAAAAGATGCCCAATGTCTTCCAAAACCTCGTTTCCTGCAAGAGGGTGTTTCGGGAGCTGAAGATGCTGTGCTTCTTCAAACATGAAAATGTAAGTATCAAGCAATGCTGATGGGATACCAATACACTGCAAGGAAAGACAAGTCAATTACATACATATACACTGTACATATATCCACATGTACAGATACTGCTTTTAATCAACACTGTAAAAACAGAAAAAAGTTACAGAATCTTTCTTTCATTTTACAGGTTTTTCTGTTAAAATGTGAACTTACATGTGTGACGTAAAATCATGGGAAAAAACTTCTAATTTAATGTTTTCTACATAAAAAGACTTGATTTGTTTGTTAATTGACAGATGTCTTGTAAAAATGTTTAAGTTTTAACAATAAAAGTTTTGAATAAATATATTTTTATCAGCATTGCTCTTCCACACATAAATCATCTCTGCAAAACTTCTCCTGTAAGATTAAAGCTACAAATAGTTTGTATTTTTTTTCTTAACATTGTAGAAATCCTGAACAAACTGAGCTTGATTTTAACTCTCTCCTCAGGTGCTTTCTGCTTTGGACATACTACAACCGCCTCACATCGACTACTTTGAAGAAATGTATCCTTTTACCACTGATTTCAGGGCTCCTGTATTTACATACAGGGCTTCTAGTGATCCATTTGACTGGAGGTGTGAGAGGTCATGCAGCTGTGATGTCCATCTATAAGCAGCATTTAGAAATAAAACATTTTTAAAATCCGTATCACTGAGACGTGGCAGTTGGAGAAACAGCCACACAGACAGGAAGCTGTGGGCAGGCAGCTATCTCCACAACACTGTCATGGCAGTGTTTTCACAGGTGCAGTCATACTAGCAGCTGCTATTACATTCCTCTTGACTGTTCTGTAATAATACAAGGTACAAATCAAGATAAATAAAAGTGTCAGTGTCACAAGCTGCAGGAGGTTGTCTGGCAGGTCCTGACAGAAAAGAAGCTCTGTAATAATTATTTCATGTAAATCTGTCTCTCTTAGTTCCAACATAAATAAAGTGATATCTGTATCTGATGGAGAAAGAACTGAAAACAATTCGAGGATAATCCACCTTCATTCTTTGATGTTACACCACAATCCTGCACCTGGTTCTGCTTACTGAAGGTCTTAGTGGTACAGAAACCCACAGCTTCTGGCTGAGTGTGAGGAGTTTGTTCTTAGTGTTGGAAACTGGACTTTGAAACCATAGACTGTATAAGAGTGGATGAAGCAACCTCGTCAACCACTAGATGTTGGCTCAAAAAAACTCTCTCTGTTGGCTTTAATTTAAAAAAAAATTGTCATTTTCAATCCTGAAATATTCAGGCAATACATTTTTTCCACCAGTCATTCAGATGTCATTAGAAAAAGTCAACTCTTCTTCTCAGTGAAGTGGTGATCCATCTGAAAATCATTTATCATTCAGGAGATTAAGGTGGCTTGGGCATCTAATTAGGATGCCTCCCGGACGCCTCCTGGGTCCCGGACGCCTCCTGGGTGAGGTGTTCAGGGCATGTCCCACCGGTAGGAGACCCGGGGAAGATCCAGGACACGCTGGAGGGACTATGTCTCTCGGCTGGCCTGGGAACGCCTCGGGATCCCCTGGGAAGAGGGAAGTCTGTGCTTCCTGCTTAGACTGCTGCCCCTACGACCCGACCTCAGATAAGCGGTAGAAGATGGATGGATGGATTAAGGAGATATTAGGCTGAGAGAAGAGGGAGATGACAGATGGATTGCACTAACCACATGTGAACTATAATTCTAATACTATACAACACTATGTACAATCAAACATATCTTTAACTGGAGCAGAGAAGCAAAATAATAATGTATGAGACACAGCTGAGCCCAGGTAACAACCATACAAGGAGCACTCAAGTCCTTGTCTCTTCTAGCGTATTCATTAGTGATGATGATGGTTGTGTTGACAAGAGGGCAGCAGGTCACCTACTCAGTCAGTTGTATAAAATCCTGCTTCCCTCCTCTTCTGGCTGAGGAGATCCTCCTCTGTGATCTGAGTCTGTGTCACACTATCCACTATTTTCAACTGACCAGTTCAACAGTTTTCAGCTTTTTGCAGATTTGCTCTGTAAGTAAGTCTAAAAAAAAAATGATGACCAGCATCTTCCAAACGTAATGCCCCAGTTATTGTTACCTCTGTCCTCATAAACACACAAAACACAGAGAAGGGAGAGGTTTTGTAATGTGGGTAAACCTGTGCATCACACTCCTGAAACTGATGTACTGATCAAGCACTGTGTCTGTCCGTCTGTCCGTCTGTCCGTCCGTCCGTCCGTCCGTCTAATAAGCACAATGACTGATTGAACTTTACCTACAACCTACTCTAACATAGCAGAGTACCGTAAATTCTGGACTATAAGCCGCTACTTTTTTCTGACCCTTTCAACCCTGCAGCTTCAACACCAGTGCGGCTAATATATGGATTTGAACAAGCTAACGAGCTTCGTGCTGCTGATACATTTAGCTTCATCACATCAGACCCATGAAATTACTGAACAGGTCACAGTGGACCACATGACACTGTTTGAATGAAATCAAACACAGTCACTAAATTCTTCAGATCAGTCATTTTGCTCTTCATGCACACACCCTCATCATTGAAAACACACAAAGAAACCCATATGATGCAGCTTTCAAGTTATATTGATTGATCTGGCTGTCAAAGAAGGAAATAGAGCTGCTGCTGTGTGACCAGCCCTGTTACAAGCACTGTTCGGAAAAGAGCATCTATTTAATTAAAAGTTAAAAAAAATCTTTCTGTGAAAATATCCCATGTTACAACGTGGACACCTGCAGCTTACAGACAGGTGCAGCTTATATATGAACAAAACTTGTTTCTTAGTGGGTGTGCTCAATAGTCCAGAAAGTACAGTAAGAAAAAGTTCTGCTCTCCAGCTGCTGCATCTCTTCAGCATATAACCAACACAGTTATACACAGGACATGTGGAGTTTGTCCTCTCTGTACAGTTTCCACATTTGTCTCTCTCCATGGGTTAAGCTGGTTTAGTCTTCACTTGTGAAGCAGAGGAGAAACTAGTCCTGGCTGTTACTGAAAACCCAGTTATTACATGGAGAAGTGCAGCTAATTTTTCTAAATTAAACCACAGAGACTTGATGCTCATGATGAAGTGATGCAGAAGTGCAACAAAGTGTTTTTTTTTGTAACCGAGCAACAAAAACTTGAAAGGAAGACTTGAAAATGAAGTGTATGGTGCTTCAGTGCAAAAATTGTTCCTTGTGGATTTGGGCCCTAAATCAGTCTGTTGCTGTGTATCTACATCTCATATTAATACTGATCAGAGAAAACACAGGTGGAACAAGGGTTTAAACGCTCCTTCTAAAAACTTTTCCTCAGAGATCCACAGGATCTTCTAACACACAGAGAAGCCAGAAAAGACCTGACGTTACCTTGTTAACCTCCAGACCTGCTTCTTGTACCTCAGGAACATTATGATGACAAAGTTGTTGTTTCTGGTCACGTGTCATCCCCCCTTACTTTCCACCCATGTGCATGTCCACCTCCCAACTGTTCTGCACAAAAATTCCTGCACAAAATATAACTTGTGCTGGACCACACTATTGATGATCATCCTTCCTACAAACTGTGCCATCATCATCACAAGGCTTTGGACTCCACTATCAAAACAGATGGAAAATACAATCTACCAACAGAAGCTATGGCTGTGAAAACTGCCACAGGAGGAGGAGGCGGAGGAGGACGTGTTACAGCTACGATCTTCAACAGATACAAAAGACTAAATATTGGTATTGTTTTCAGCCACTGAGCCAAATAGGGAGATATGATGGAGTCACAGTGCAGCACAGCACAATGAACATTTAAAAAAAAAAAAAAAAATAGCCACATTGTTAATGTAAAGAATATGCTTCTAATGCTGTGGTTTGATTTGTATTTTTCCCTCCCATCCGACACAACATGAGCACATTAACCGTCCCCGATGCTGTAATCAGTTCAAGGGACTGCAAGTGTTTGCACACAGCGGGATCAAAGCCCCGTCCATGCTGAAGGGACGTCCTGTATGTGAGGACATGCAGGACATTTTGAGTACGTTTCTAGTGGTCTGTCGTCCGGGGCAGAAAACACACACGATGTCATTAGTGACCCAGAGTCAACCTGCTTCTGCATGTCTGCCATCTTGAATATGTTTTACCTTAATTTCCCATTGGTCAGCTATGTGGTGACTGAACTGATGCAAAGTGACCTCCATAAGATCATCGTATCACCGCAGCCGCTGAGCTCAGACCACGCCAAAGTTTTTCTTTATCAGATTCTACGAGGTAGGTTTCTGTCTTGCAGGTCATCTTCTCTTTATTGCTTCATTTACACAGCAAAACATCAGCTGAGCCAATCTGTTTCCACTGCACAGTTTTATTTATCACAAAGTCTAAATTCTGTTCCATCTCTAATTACTTCTGATTTCTTCTTTTTACCATTTTTGTTCGACAACTAATCCTGCATCACAGCTAAAATCTCACTGATGAGTTGATCTGGGCCTTTTCTCAGATGCGTTGGTATCAGTGTGTATGTTTTCTGATTTGTACCCACAGGAAAATGATTTTATTCAGATATTAAGCAGAAAACTTGAATAGATCACTATATTGGCTACCAAACCAGGAAATGTTTTCTCACCAGATTTGGTCTCAAAATGCCGTATCAGTCTTACTAACCAATGCTGAAATGGCTTTCGCACAAACACCCCAAAACATTCTCAGGTTTTCACCAGTGGCAGAATGACATGTACAAGGCTGTAGTGGTGGTGATGCTCTGCTCAGTGTTTGCAGATACACGAGCAGATACCTGTGAGTGTTTGCAGTAGTGATCTCATGAGTTGTATGTAAACTGTTGTCTCTCCTCCTCCTCCATCACCAGGACTGAAATACCTTCACTCTGCTGGAATTCTACATAGAGACATCAAACCTGGCAACCTCCTGGTCAACAGCAACTGTGTGCTCAAGGTGTGTGGAGCAGGCTGTGCAGCTAAAAATTACAATAGCCTGACATAAAATGCATTTCTTTTAGCTTCAGATGTTTGATTCCTGTTACGATTGTGTCTGTAAGGATGCGGCTCAGCTCCATGGGAGTTGATGGTGTTTATCCTACATTGCATTTTATTGTTTACTTGAATGTTACTTCAGGGGTTCCCAAACTTTCTAGCCTCCGGCCCTCAAAGTGGCCAGAGTGTCACTATCCCCAGAGAAGTCACAGCACCTCGCAGAGTTCCCACAGATCCTGGAAACCTGGAATTTTTTAGAGCTTTTTCAAAGACCTGGAAAACTTGCATTGTTTAGGCTAACCTAGCACCTGATTCATTTTGTTTTAGCTAATGTAGCAGCCAACGCTATCTTGTTTATGTTAGGATGTTTTAATTATGGCTCAAATATGCTCTTTCTTATAGTTTCAAAGTTTTACTTGATATCTGAAATTCACCTTGAACTCCTTGAAATGTATCTGTGGCAGCTCCTGATTGGTCCATTGGTCCAACAGAAAAATTAGAAGACATCAAATATTCAAGTAGCACAGTATTTATGTAAAAGAAGAAAAAGATTTGAAGATGAAACATGACATTAAAATAAACAGACTGAGTTTACTTTTCTTTAGCAAAAATAACATAAAAACCTGTAACTTTTCTTTTCAAGAAAATGTGTCCATTGCCTCAAAGATATTACAAGTAAATAAAAGAAATATGGAGGCTGCTCAACCGCATGTTCGATCTAATAACAAGGTGCCAAACCCTATTAGTTCTGTATTTTCCATGGATTAATTGACAAACGTATAGTATGAAAGTTTTTACAAGAAAAATGTTAAATCTTAAAAAAACATTTAAAAGAAATGGCACAACATATAATTAAAGCAATAAACTTTACTGTAGTTGTAGCAGTTTACCTCACGTTTGGTTCTTTTCTGTGGTGCGACAGCTGCCAGAAAATTACAATTATTAACAGGTTAAAGCAACATGTATAATTTCAACAACTGTGCACATGGTAGCATTTGTGTTTGTAAGAAGACACTGAACTTTCAGATCCCTCACTCTGTGGATTTTTTTACCTGTCTGTGAAAGAAATGTTCATGTTCCTTTGTAGGGTTTATTCATATAGTTGATAACAACAGATTTAATAAAACCCTCTTGGGACAGTGTCAGCCAGTTCTGCACTTTAGAGTTTTTCCAGGAACAAGTGATTGGAGGGTGTTGTTCTCCACACGCTACATGTTGCTGAGAATATGGATGACGTCAAACTACCTTTCTGATCATCTGTCATTGTTTTATTTGGGACCAAGTAAATATAGGCAGCTATTATTATACATGCATGGACTGCCAAAGTATAGTCTGTGTGTGGGAAATGCACTGTGTCAAACATGATGTAATACCCGTCGTGCCCTATGAGCAACACACAGCGGCTGTTTTTATTTGAGGAGGAGAGATGAGCGCTGTTGGTGAGAAAACATCTAAAACAGAAGAATAAAACCGTCCTCTCTTCCAGATCTGTGATTTTGGCCTGGCTCGAGTGGAGGAGTCAGACGAGTCGCGTCACATGACTCAGGAAGTGGTGACACAGTACTACCGAGCTCCAGAGATCCTCATGGGAAGCCGCCACTACTCAAACTCCATCGATATCTGGTCTGTGGGCTGCATCTTTGCCGAGCTGCTGGGGAGACGCATCCTCTTTCAAGCCCAAAGTCCCATTCAGCAGGTTTGTATTTTTTTCAATGACATTTTTATGAAAACTTAATATGGAATCACCAAACAGTGCAATACCTCCAATGGCCACTAGATGCTGGTACATCAACTTTAATCATGAAATATGAAACCAGTGAATTTCTTCCACAGATTGTTCTGTGTTTTCCTCTAAAGTCGCTCCTTCCTGTCCTGGTGGTCCATCTGAAAATCATGTGTTACATTAAGTAAGAAGTCGGCCTGCTCTCACTCACTGCCATGGTCACTCCTTGGTCCCGCCCCCTTGTTGCCCACAGCTTTGTCCTCTTATCCAAATATGGTCACTTCTGCTCTGGATCCAAGCAGAAGTGACCAGTGGATGACATCACTGTGGCTACGTCTATCTCTTTAATTATTTATTTTTTTACATTTTGTTCATACCTGACAGTGGACAGGAAGTACATGGTAGGACCACAGACTCTTCATAGAATGGACGAAGCTAACATCACGTTATCCGTTGGTTTGCGAGCTCCCATTTTGAAGCTTGGAGTTTGGTATTTGAATGTGGCCATGTTGGTCTGACCCTTGAACCCGAGGTCACTGTCTGTGCCTAATATCTCCTTAATGATGAAATGATTTTCAGTGACCTCCACATCACTGAGAAGAAGAGTTGACTTTAT
Organism: Pseudochromis fuscus; assembly: GCA_900323345.1. Lineage (NCBI taxonomy): Eukaryota > Metazoa > Chordata > Actinopteri > Pseudochromidae > Pseudochromis > Pseudochromis fuscus. The sequence continues at coordinate 26,666 of OOFC01002792.1, read as the reverse complement.
GTCTTGACATCAGAATGACTTGTGGAGAAGGATTGACTGAGTGTTTCAGGATTGACAGTGATGAGTTTTGAGAAGTTTTTGGATCCAGCATCTAGTGGCCATCAGGAGTCTTGTACTTTTTTGCCTCATTTTTGAGCCCTTCATCCATTTCTATATACAGTCTCCAGGTAGGACCAGATCCCTGGCCAGGATTGAACTGGATGTTGTGATTATGCAGCCTGTGTCATAATAGTTCAGCCCCAGGCAATCAACAAACTCCATCCATGTTTTATACACAGTCTGTGGTTTCTACCCACTGCCAAAGACAAAATAATAAGATGCCTGGATCCTATGACTGGTGACTTACACAAGGAAACCTCAGTATCTCAGTCTGGTGTCTCTGTGTGTGTGTGTGTGTGTGTGTGTGTGTGTGTTTGTAGCTGGATTTAATCACTGACTTGTTGGGGACTCCCTCCATGGAGGCGATGAGGACGGCATGTGAAGGCGCTCGTGCACACATCCTCAGAGGACCTCACAAACAGGTAACTCACAGATTACAAGTATGGTGGGCAGTAGTTAATTCTTTAGCTGAGTCTGCAAAGGTCATAACTCACAAAGCTGCTTTCATAAACCAATAACTGTAATAAAGAAAGTCTAACTTTATTATGCATTTCCCTCTCATGCTAAAATGTTGATCAGAAAAGTAACTAGTAACTATAGGTGTTCAATATTTACCTCCGATATGGAAGTGAAAGAGAAAATACCATTAAATTCTATTTTTTGGTAGAAATCACAAGTGAGTGTTAGAAAAAGAGAAGTTGAAAAACAGAATATTAAAAAAACAGCCACTTATTCAATGATAATAATTATTTATAACATAATAAGTAATTGTTATTTTTCTATTTTCTTTGTAGCTGTACGGGTATTTTCTACTTTCACGAAAACATTTTTTACAATCAACATCAGATCATAACCTTCAAATATTTATTTGTTTTCAGGATTTCATATTTTTACTTTTTTTCCAAAGAAAAGTGAATTATTTTACATACACGACCTTTTCTTTAACACAGTCTTGGATGTGTCATTGATTATCAGGTCACTGATTTTGATGTATTATTATTTTTTTATACAGTGCCAGTGATTTAAAATAAAGAGTCAAACTGTAGCTCCCCTCAGTTCAATTAACGGTCACAAGGTGCACTTTTTCAACAGGCATTTATTTTTCAAACATGTCATGAGAACTAAACAAAATACAGAAGTCATAAATAGAAATCAAACCGTTTTCTCAGAGAGATCATATATTAAAGGACATAAGATAAAATAGCTTAAGCTTTAAAATAGCACTGCACACACTCGATACTCGATACCCCCCCCGAGGCTCCATTATGAAAAATTATTTATGCCAAACAGAAAAACATGTTAATATTTTTAACTCCAACTTATATTGTTTTTATAGCAAATTATTAAATGAATTTCAATGAACTCAAACTAACTAATGACTGAAATGAACTGACTCTGATGGCAGCTACACACACTGTATAATCTCCTGTAGCAGCAGGGGGACAAAAACAGTTTTAATGGGTTTCACCTGAAGGACATTTTGGTCCTTACAAGCACTGAGTGAAACTATTTGTATTACACTGTGTATTTTACATGTATTAATCTCCCCAAAATATACACAAAGTAAAGAATATCTCACAATTTCAACAGACTGTTAAAGTATACTTAGAAATACGTATTTATCTATTTTTGAATCCAGCTGTTCTCTACTTCCACTGCACTGAACAGATATCATTTGTGTAATAAACCGGAGGCTGAACGATCCGGGGAAAAGACCGTTAATGTGCTGATGTTTGTTTTGTCTGCAGCCATCACTTCCTGTTCTGTACACACTGTCTAGCCAAGCAACCCATGAAGCAGTCCACCTCCTCTGCAGGATGCTGGTGTTTGATCCGGTGAGTCATTCTGCTATACATAGATTTGCATTATGCTTTGTTAATGAATGAAAGCCATTCACTGAGTCACTGAGTACAATTATGCATGTGTCTCTGTGGGAGAAGTGTCACATTGAAACTGGTTTGGTCGCAGTGTGGATACAAGTGCTTTGTTATTACAATTACAGCCAATGGTTTAGTTGATACAGACCAAACCATGAAAATCCAAGAGAGACTCTCTGGTACATCTCTAAAGACACACTTACACAACCTGCAGCATCCAAAGATGAGTCAGTCTGGATTCATTGTGTCATGCTGTTTCTTCCTTCCTTCCATTTTTGTCTCAATTTACTGCAATTTACTAAAGAGAAAAGAACAAAGACGAGACATGAGTGGTGAGACTCATCAAACCTGTCTGAACCCATTCAACAAAAAACAAACAGGAAGCTGTAATTAGGCAGAACTTTGGAAAGACATTTGAAGAGGACAAACATGCAGGAAAACACACACAGCTGATACAGACTGTGATGTAAGCTGTGACATGAGCTGGGTCACAGCTATATGCTCAACACAGCGGCAGATCCTTCATGTTTTATTTAACAGACAGAAGCACATGGAGATAAAGGTGTGTGTGTGTGTGTGCGCCTCAGTGTGCAGAGTGCAGTGTGGCATCTGCAGAGGACCACAGACCTGTCTCCATGTTGGGCTTTTGTTACACTGCATCGTGGCAGAAAGGCTGATGCACATTACCAGTTTGTTTCACTGGTTTATAATAATCAACCTTAATAATAGTAGTTGTTATTATTGTTATTTACACTTTTATTCATCCCAAGTTGAGACATTTGTTTGTTTCAACTTTAGTGAAACAGGCTGACAGTTGCTGCCACCTGCTGCCCCATCAGGCAACTTTAGTGTCTTGCCCAAGGGCACTTTGACGTGTGGACAGGGGTTCAAACCCCCAACCACACAGTCACCAGAACAGAGCAGAATTATTATTGAGATGTTTATCACAGAGGCTGAGTACATTCACACTGTAGATCAGGAAGTTAGCCTACATTACAGGTTATTGGCTCAGTTGTTTAGTACTTTTTTTAGTTTTCACCCCATTGACCCATTCACACGCACACACACACACACACACACACACACATGCACGGTGGAACAGCATGGTGCTCAGTGCTGTTTGGAGGGACCTAGCGTTCAGTGTCTTGCCCAGGGACACTTGGACATGCAGACAGGAGGAGCCGGGACTCGAACCACCAGCCTGATGATTGTGGATGCTCCACCACTAATACCATGTGTCACAGTTGTAGTTGTATGTCAGCAGTTGTCTGATATAATTGTTGAAGCTCAGCTCTCATCTTGTATGTCTTTGATTTGACTATTTATTAAGAGTTAAATCCACACGTCACCTGCACACCATTTAAACATGCTGTATTAGGGTGAATTTTAAATGTTTTAACATGTCTATCTTGTGCCTGTGGTTTGCAGTCAAAGAGGATTTCAGCCAAGGATGCTCTGGCTCATCCGTACCTGGACGAGGGTCGACTGCGCTACCACACGTGCATGTGCAAATGCTGCTACACAACATCCTCTGGCCGTGTTTACACCAGCGACTTCGAGCCCGTCACCAATCCCAAGTTTGATGATGGCTTTGAGAAGAACCTGAGCTCTGTGAGACAGGTCAAAGGTGAGTGTGTCTGTGAAAGACATTTTAACATCAAAGGGAAAAAACAACTGCTGATCCTTTATGACAAAAGTGGAGTCACAGTAGATATTTGGGTCAAGATTAAACAGTTGTCAGACAAAGATCTTTTTAATGGAGGGGTTGTATACAAACACGGTTACAATAAATAAAAAGAGGTGGGATGTGAGGATATAGAAATTGACATTTTCAATCACACACGTGCAATGCTGCTTCTGACATATGAGCTATGCCACTGTTTATAAGACATACAGTACAATTATGTTGTATATGTCATACTATGACATTTTTTGTTGACACTGGGCCTCATTCACCAAATGTTCATAAGAACAAATTTGTTCATAAACTCCACTTATGTGATTCTTCAGAGGATCCTGATGTTCACCAATGTTTTCTTCTCTCATCACTGTGATTTGGGAGGTGACACGTTTCCACAGAATACCTGGTTGTGTTATTTCAATTATGCAGCTGTGTATTAGTATATGATTTAAATAACGATAACATCTTTTATCATTTATAGTATTTTGATCATTAATTTACAGTATGTTGTTCTTTTAAAATGAGTAAACGCTGTGGTCAGATGCGGTTCTGATCTGTGATATGGTCCAGATGTGGGTCACTTCATTCTGAGACGGGAGATAAACTGCGTCAGTGTCAGTGGACTGTGGACACCTTTAATGAATAACTCTGATGTTCTGGTCCAGCTCAGATAGCTGTGGACAGCTCTGTCCACCTCCAGGAGGTTTCCTTGGCCACAGATTTGAGCTCAAACCTAATTTTTAATTCCTCGGTTGTGTCCTCCTCTTCTGACACAGCAGACACTACATGAGTAACAGCTTGTAATGTATCTTTTGTTGTTACTGTATAACATCCACATCCAACGCTAACAAACACGAAGCAGCTGTTCACTTCCTGCAGCAGTTCCTCCTTCAGATCTACTGAAGCTGTTTTGATGTTTTCAGTCGCTGCTTTGCTGTGTTTTCATTTTAAAGGGGACAAATTATGGAAAATCCCCTTTTTAAAATCTTTTATATGTATTGTTTGGTATGTGGCTGCCTCCAAGTCCACTGACTGAGAGATTTTAAAACCATCTCATTGTTGCATGAGCTGCTTGAAGAGAAACACTTGGTTAAAATGAGCTGGATTCTGCTCTACTGTGACGTACCAGGACAGCAGACAGGGTCTGACAGATGCTGCATTAACCAATCCCTGCAGAGTATCCCATGAGGTCTCCCACAGTGTATAAGACTTCCCTGAAAACTAGTATGTAAAGCTTAATGTAAAGAACTTTGCGTTGCATCTTTCCATGTATGAAAAGTGCCATAGAAATAAAGATTGATTGATTGATTGATTGATAGTATAATATATCTCCTTTAGCACGTGTCTCCCTCTCCCTTCAGTTTGATGACCTTTTATGGGCATTAGCAGGATGTTTCCATATGCAAATGAGGAGCCATTGGCCCACGCTCGGAGTAGGATTCATCTATCCATGAACACAGCTGAAAACATTCCTGCTGTTAAAGAACACTTTGCGAGCGCTTCATGAATCTGACGTAGACTTTCTCGTAAGAATTTACAGAAAGTTATGAAAAAACTTACAAAGGTTCTGGTGAATGAGGCCCATTGTTCTCGGTTAGCTTTCATTGATAGCATGTGCTGCAGAACTCCTTGTTTTTCTTGAAGATGAATGTTGGTCTTCATGACTCGTCATGGGAGCAGTCAGGTTTCTCCCTCATGGCTTTGTGTGACAGATGTACAGAAACGTTAGGTTGGGTTCTGTTATTGTCCCACGGGGGTAAATTTGTTGTGCAGCACGGTGCACATAAACCTCAACAACAACAACCGATAAAAGAGGCACAAAGTCATTTTGTCCAACAGCCTGGAGTCAGGAGACGACGGCCTGTGGGCAGCAGCTCAAACTGCCTCTGGAGTGGATGGTCCTGGCAGTCCAATACACCAGGTGCTCTCCTGAGGACCTGCCTTTTATTAATGACTGCAAGACTCCTTCCTGAGATCCCAGCCATTACAATAGGACTTCCAGCTCTGTTGTTATTTGAGGGTTAGATTGTCAAACCAAACAACAATGCGTAAAACAGATTCAATTATACACCTATACAAGAGAGTCATCATCTCAGTAAATATAGTAAATACAAAAATACAGTCTCTGCTGAACCTTGCATTTAATTAACCTGCATTAATTTGTTTGAAGCACAGTTTGTTGTCAAGAACAACTCCCAGATATTTGTGGTAGCACCTTGAATAGCTGCAGGCAGGGGGCTGGGTGTATAATACTTTCTGTCTTTAGTTTTTGAAACATTAATTTGAAGGAAAGACTCATCACACCAATCCACAGACTGATCCACCACCGGCCCATGGCCCTGTTCATCACCTCCCTGCAGCCTGACGGTGACAGAACCTCAGCAAACTTTAAAATATGTCTGTTCCTAAAGTTACTGTGACATTTATTGGAGGACGTGGTGTAAAAATGAACTCGCACGGGGCTGCATGTTTCAATGGTAACTTCCACATACAGGAGTGTGTTGGTCTAGATTGTGATTCCCATTGAGAAAAAGTCCTGGAAGAGTGGGAACACAGGTTAATGTGTGTGTATGTGTGTGTTTTCCCCACAGAGATCATACATCAGTTCATTTTGGAACAGCAGAAAGGGAGTCGAGTACCACTCTGCATCAACCCTCAATCAGCTGCTTTCAAAAGCTTCATCAGGTAGGAGGCTCCTTACTTCCCAGCAGTGTGAGAGAGTGTGTGTGGTATGTAGGATTAAGATGTGTTTCTGTGGAGCCACACTCCCTCTGCACATACGTAACTGATATTAATGTTATCTGAATCCCACTACTGGCATTTGCTGATGAGTGTAGTGGTTACCACAAAAGTAACAACTACGCATTTAGCCAAACACACAAATGTCTAATAGACACATGAATAGCTAATATTAACTTCACCCACTTGTTGGCCTGCTTTTTGAACAGCTCCACAGTAGCTCAGCCCTCTGAAATGCCTCCGTCTCCGCTGGTGTGGGAATAGCTGCTGCTGCTGCTGTGTGTCATCATCTTTCCCAACTGACAAGCTGCTAAACCGGGAACAAGACAGCGCCTCAATGTCTTCGATCATCTGCGTAGCATTTCACTGGAGAGCAGGACTCACAGGTCTGCTGTGTTTGTGCTGATATACGGAACAAATGAAGAGAAACCCACTGGTAATTGCTTTATGGGGTGGATTCATGGGTTTGGTATGCAAATGAATGAGACAGATGCTCTGTAGACCAAATGAGATGTTCTAAACAAACCCATCTGGTCACATCCAGCTAGATAAGATTTAACACTTGCATAATGAAGTACATTTGTTTTGCTATAGATGTATTAATACAAATTTTAAAAAATGAGATGTATATTTTAAAGTTTTTGAATCACAATATGATTAGCTACCAATACAATTAGGCTGCTCTGCATTATTAAGCCCACACTCACCTCTGCAATTAGTTAAATCCAACTTTGCTTCTTCTTTAGACAATCGATAGTTTTTGTGTTGGTAGGCCCCACTGAAATCTCCTAATACCTTCTAAGAACATGTGCTCCAGCACATTGATATTAACTTTTTAACAATGGGTTCTTACAAGCATGTCATCCGGTGTTTTCCCCTGTACATTTGTTTTGTACTCATGACACTTAATTTGCCAAAGATCAGGAGCCTCATGTATAAATGATGCATAAACATTAAGGTTAAAATTTGCAAGGTTTGGGATTGATAGTGTCTGTCTGCACAGTTTCTACATTGTGCTCAGTCAAGTCATTGAAAGGACAAACATTCAAACTCATTTGGACCATTATGTCCACAGACAGAGCTGTTTCTATCTGTTCTCTGTAGCCTCAACATAGCAAGCAGTAGCAGGTGAACAAGAATAAAACAGGAACATCAAACCCAGGTGCATCCACATGACACGAGAGCACAGGACAGTATCTCAGAGGGAGTCTGATGAGGGTGCATCTCGGCTCCTCTTGCGCCTGTTTAATCCTCCCCGTGCCCTTACACCTGCTCATCAAACTGCTCCTCTGATTGGTCGTTGTGAATACTCAACATGACCTTTGATTGGCTCTTTGTTGTGATTGTTGACACCATAGACTCAACTTAGAATGGACAAACTAACATAGCGTCACCCACTGGTTTGTGGAGTTTGATGTTTCAGTGTTGCCATTTTTTTGGGGGGAGCCAGAAATGACCATATTTGGAAATGAAGGGAGGAATTAGGAGGCAGGTCTGAAGACACTACTCAGTGGTCTCATTGGAGATGTGCATAACCATGAAGATCATTGCTACAATCAAAGACTAGCATTTTGAGCTAATGGTAGACCTTCAACTTAAAACCTCTAATAAATCTGCTGTAGTTTATAGTATTTAACAATATGACCAGCTTTCCTGTAACAGTATACAGCTCTGTGATTGGTAGAAGATAAGTGACTTTCACAGATTTCAATTTGTCAGATTTTACCAACTTAGAGGTACATGACCGCCACCAACTGGACTGGTCACGGTCAGTATTCAAAGTGACCAATCAGTGGAGCAGAGATGTCAGACCCTGCCCCTTCCTTCAGTGACCCATTAAGGGAAGGATAAGTGGTCAGTGATGCATGTGAGCTCTTGTGAGGATGTGGTCCCACTCATGGATACTGTTCTGTGCACTTGCATGACGTGTGTTTTAATGACTAAACACCTTAGGAGGAGGTCTGACATCACAGCCTCCTGGCTCAGTCACACCGCCTCCTTGTTCTCCCTCCAACAGCTGATGCGTGTCTTTATTGTCTCCACACTAACTTACAAAATGAGTCGAGATAAAGATGGAGGTGGAGGTTCAGACCTGCTTAAATGGTCTGGCAGTCAGTGACTTTGTGTGGATCACTTTTGTGCTAGCTAACACATCAGCTATTCCAACTTTGGAGGGAGTTCATATGTCTGTCAGCTTCTTTTAAAGCTCCTCTGCCTCTTAGTGGCCAAATGGAGCTATAAACATTAGTAAGATTACTGTAGCAGAACAACATACTTACTGTAGATCTTATCCTGTTACCTTGTCAGTTCTGTTTACCAACTCATAGGTTTTCATCTTTTTACTGCACCTTTCCTTGTAGAATACACATTGAATGAGTCTACAGTCTGCAAAGCTGCAGTTGTTAAAATACAATGGAGGTATTTTAAAAATATATATATTTAAAGTATTCATAGTTATGTCAAAGAAATCCATTGATGTTAAAATGTATAAATATACTATAAGACAACATGCATACAGGAATGTAATTAAGATGTTCAGATATATGTAAAGTTTTCCATACACTGTACATGTGTTAGAATAAGTAAGTGTATGCATGTATCTGCTGTTTTGCGCATGATTTCAGCGATGAATGTATGCAGGTGTTTATACATGAGGCCCTGTAATGAAGATAAGCCTGTCCCAGTTTGTAAAGCTCCCTCCATCATTGTGGGCTCAGGTGTCCCCTGAGAAGAGCCAACTACCACACTATTTCTGCTTGGAGCAGTGACACTTTAGGGGATTGAAACAATGTTGTGCTGAAATGAAATGGATCTGCCCGGTTGGGTTTTTAGACCAACAGTGTTTTATTGTTGAGATAATTTGGTCTTGAAGGTGTAAACGCTCACTTGCATGCTACATGAAGAACAACTGAACAGGAAAAGGGTTGAAGAAGGGATCAGACTGAAAGCTCACCTCACACTCTGCCCTGCTCTCAGATTAGACAACACAGCTTGTGTGACTTCAGGAAGCGTACAGTCAGCGACTGTAATGATGAAGGGACGAAGAGCAGAACAGGAAATCCTCCTCTCCAGGCCCCTCCTTCTACCAGCCATAACATGTTACCACTCATACAGCGTTCATTCATGGTTGAACAATCCTGTCAGCCTATCTGAATACTTGTTTTTTATGAAGGAATGTGTGTTGTCTACTTGTGTGCCTCCTAAAGTCCCTGCTTGGACAGTAAGGTAACTATTCACACTCTCAGCCAAACTGAGCAAATTTTTTTACCCCAAAGAGTATGAAGAGACAGATTCCTGAAAAAAAACCATGAGAAACTCTTTTCCAGTGTTCCTCTCTGACCTTTGCTTGACTTGCTTTCTGTACATAGCACGTAACTGGAACTGAACGATAACCACGTCCTAGTGTTCTCAGTTCTTCACAGGCTGGGTCTTATCGTGGTCGCTGGCCATCCTTCCTGCTGTAGGTGTGGAGGGTTTGAGTCACAGCGTGGTGTTGGACAGTAGTCTCTGCCTTCAGTTGGGCAGGGGACCACTGTTGCATGTTTTCCCTCTCATTCTCTTAACACTTCCTGTCTGACAACTGTATTCATGGACAGACTCCACACGTGATCATGTCATCTGTACCGCTCATTTGACATAATATCAAAGGAAACCGTTCCAAGTTACCATGTTATCTCATGTAAAAACTGGCCGTCAGTTTAAAGCTGGGTCTCTCATTAGGGCTGAGGTCGTATTCATATGAACCAATAAAGATCAGACCCCAAATGCAGGCATACAGGCTGGGGAACAACAGAGATTCAATTAAACAAAATGTACCTACACATATTTCACAGTTAAAGCCTGAAGAAATGAAGGGTCCTAAAACACCAGTTATGGGATTTTATTTTGAAATCCCATTTGAAGCACCACAACAAAACGTCTGTCTGAAATCTAATTAAACTGTTAAAAATAAAGTCCTGCCTTTAATGAAAAGCCGGCCTCAGCTGGAGGCCTGTTACCTTCTGCAGGGACATGGGAAATAAAGGCCCCGCCCCAACAGACAGACTGGGAAGGTTTAAATTCCCCAAATAGTGGGAGGAGCCTCATTTACCTCAACTGAAGGTTTAAGATGGTTTCCAGCCTCTATTAGAGCAGATCAGAGCACACTTACTACATTATACTATAAATACAAACCCAGGTTTTCCTGTAACTGTTTCAAATTAAAAGCCCTTTAGTGTTTCAGTGGACAGAAACCCTTCAATGGTAAACCAAGCTTTTGTTTGTGAAATGTTAACAACCACAATATGTTTAATTTATTCAGCCCTGTTTTCCACCAGCCTGTATCTGGGTCTTTATTAGAGACTCGGATTTTAATTGAATGCCAACTTTTATTTTGGCAACATATCCAGTATGCTGAGCAGAGTAGCATGTCAACAACAGTTTTTATGGGATCAATGTCTGGTTAAATCTACATCATCTAACTTTGGACCAATGGTGCATAGATTTGAATAGACTAACTGCCATGTTGAATGGATTATTTAGTATCAGGTGTCATCTGAAATGTTTTGGTGCATCATCACATCATTAACGGGGATGATGGCCGCCACTGAGACCCAGGTTGTGAAGACATCCTTATAGAAGAAGAGTGGGACTGCGTCAGTTTACCGTGGGCAGGATCCAGTCCTCTCTGTGGATCCAGTCCTGTCTGTGGAGCTGGAGCCTGCCTTGGTAAAAACATGACGTCAGTGGTTTTGCTTGTTCTTCTTCAGACTAGAAGAACAAACAGACACCATGTTGTGAATAGATTATCAAAAAGAAAACAAACCAAGGTAAAGAAGCAGTTTAACCAGCAATATCATTCTTTAAAGGTGTTCATCTATTGTTCTGTCTACTTGAATATATCTCCACATACTATAGACCAACTCTTTCTTCATGGATTGCATTCAAGCAGCTCACCATAGAAGGGAAACAAGTAGCATATGAATGACATATAAGTGATGGCATGGTCTCATCTATATGGGTTTTTCTATAAGGTAATCCAGTGCAAAGGTGTGCCCCCGCTCCACCTCATACATGTACACTGTCTCCAGAAAAAAAAGCTTTGAAGTAAATTATTTAATATATTTTTAGAATTGTTTTCTATTCCTGTTCTTGTGTCCTATGGCATGCATTCTTCTCACACCTCAAAGTATGATGATGTATATATGTTAAATAGAGAAGCAGATCTACACACCGACCTGAAAAAACAAACTCAATACCACTGTATAGAAATTGTATTAGCCTGCACATTTGGAAGGCTGTGAAGTTAATTTTATTTTTAAAACTTGCATACAAATGTATATATTTTCTTGATTTTTACCCTGCGACTAGGATGTGTAGAGGACAACAGATCCTGTAACGATTCACAGAATACACAGTCATGTTAACTGTAACTTGTGTGTACAGCAGAGTTGTAGATATATCTAAGGAAAAAAAACCTTTTTTGTTATTGTTGTTAATTATTTCATCACAGCAACACTGTGAATATGTATATAAAGGATTCACCGTGTTGGTCTCTACCTCTTGAGCTCAATAACTTGGCTTTGTTTAGCTCCACACGTTTCTGATTTCATGTGGGGATGAATTAAAAACACTTGAATGTCCATTCAAGCTTTTATACTGAAATAAAAATCAAATCTACCCCCCCCGACCCTTCCTGCACTGTCCGAGTGCAGAGCGATCAGCTGACGTCTGAACCTACCAATGTTTGTATTACAGACTCCCACCAATAGCCAAGGGTTACTGACTGTTAGTGGATTTTCACTCTTTGATAGGATAAAATCTGATGGGGAGGGAGAGTCACTGTTCCCACCAGAGGAGCTGTGTTCAAAGCTCAGTGTCATGGACTCAATTTAATGCTACTATGATGTTTAAAGGTCCACATGAAAAAAACAAAACAACCCTTTTTTCTTCTTTGGCCACTGGCTGCTGAGAATTACAGCTGTTTTTGTTTTTTTTCTTCATTTTCTGGGATTGTTGAATCCCAATCCTTTCAGGTCCTTGTTGAACTAAGTTTTTGAAGTTTTTTTTAATCTAAAATCTAAATTTTCAAGTGGGTCTATAATCCACAGTACATATGTGCAGAAATGGTGTAGGGCCTGAATGAATGGCGGCACATTAAGGATGATTACCCGTGTGTGAAGGAACATCTCTCGTGGTGTCAGGAATCTCCAGACAGAACAGAACTGAAACTCCAGGATCAGGGTCGGCCTCAGTAATCATCTCTGGTGCTTGATGTGTGAAATGGTTTGCTACTGAAAATTAAAGCTGAATTAGAGTTTTGTTAGTCACTCCTGATATTTCCTAACACAATGTGATGTGGTACTGTAGTAATCAGTGCTCGTCGTACACACATTAGTTTGTGCAGTTGTGATTGGCTGCAGAATAACTGCACACTGCTTCGTCTGCTCGGTGGTGGACGGACACAGGTTTGAGGAACGTGTTGTACGGTGGCTGAAAGTTCAATACACTCCACAACTAGACAAGCTGTTTTTTAATGTAGTCAGGCTCATTACACAGTTTGTAGGTCACCTGGATGTCAGCAGCGTCCAGTAGCCGGTACAACATCCCTGCAGCTACGAGGGAGAAATGGAAGAAAGTAAACCTGAGACGTGGAGTGTTAGTGACACTGGATCATCTACAATACTAGTCATCATTTACACATAAACCCAACAGTGTGTGTGTGAACCTAAGTAACAACAGATGTTTCTGGAGGACACACTAAAACAATGAATACATGTACTTCAATACGTTTAGTGGTAACAATGAAGATGCTTAAATATCAATTAAATGTTACCTAATTATATTTAACTTGTATTTAAACAAATTCAGTAAAGTGATTATTTTATTTTTTTAACATTGCTTTTGCACCTACAACCATTAATTTATCTTTGAACTGCAGGAGGGAGCCCCACAGGTTCACAGGGAGAACACACTGCAGTGCTGACCACTGCACATCACTTCCCTAAAACACAGCTTGATACCCAGTGTCCAGGTGTTTCACTGTTTTACCTTTGAAATGTGAAAAAATGTGTTTGAGTTGCTATTATTGACTCCAAAAGACAAACCAACTGCATTCAACACGTCTACAAGGATGTTTTTCAAACCTTCCAACTCTCTGCACCAGTTCACTTGAAGTCTACCATTAAAACCTAAATGCATTCAAACATTTTGAACATGCGGATTTAAACTTTCACATTAAAATGTACTTAGTGTTTTTAAGTTCATCTGAAGTGACATGAGTAGTGAGTTAATCCCCAAAAAAACTTTGCACACAGTTCAATTAATATCTTTCAGAAATGTGAATATTACAGTTATGAACTTACATTTATGAGTTATTTGAAGTAGAGGTTCTGACTTGATTTAGTACATTTTTTTTCAGTGTGGTTAGAAACTACACTGTGAATCCCATCTTTCTCACTCTGCAGAAACATGAAAGCTTTAAGTCTGCCTGACCCAAACGAGCTGCCATGTGATCATATTACCTCTTAATTTAGCAGATTTCACACAATGAAACTGTTTTTAGTTTGTAATGCACAGAATCCTGTGCAGCTTTCACCAATCAGCAATAAATTAAATACACATGAAGTAATAAATTGTAACAACACAGAAAACTATTTTAGTGTTCAATGTCACAGTGCAGTTTGTTTTCATGAAGTAATGATCTGTGAAATATCCATTTAATAGACTAAGAAAATGTTGATGCATTTTACACAATGCAAAGTATGTTTAGTTATTTGAACAGAAACAAATGAAGCTGCATCAACTTTATCAATCTTAGTGTAATAAACTCAAACCTGTTGATCTGGCATTAAACCTCACCCGGGATGTAGTGAACAGTGCAGTATTTGATGAACTGCACAGACTCCTCCACAGTGAGAGTTATTTGTTACAATGTGAACACAGCTGATGACTGATGTGTTCGTCAGGTATTAGTGTCCCCTGCAAACATCTGTCACTCCAGCAGACATGTTTCTCCATGTTTGTGGTGTTTGGTTTCCTCTGATTCGACACAGCTTGGCCACATTGAGCTCTCAGCCACCGTCACGTTGCCTAAAGTGTAAAAATGACCTGATGTAACTCCGCCTCTACATGAGCATCTCTCTAACAGGCGTTGCTCTTGGTTCCCACTGTTGCGGTTAGCTGTGTGATGTCTGTGACGTGGCCATAGTTTTAGGTGAGATGAAAATGTGAGTTAGTTATTGTGATTTCTCCTTCACCCATTCAACAAGGACTATCCTGAAAGTAGGAGCCAATAAAAAGAGACATGCTGTGGGTGTCTGTTGGAAACTGAATGGGAACTTTCTCAGGAATGAGCACAGCTCGCGGTGGTACCAGTGCTCGCTCTCCCTCCCCATTCGCTACAAACTCTTTGTGTAGATACAGTAGTTTCCTCTTTGTTTTTCTTTTGTGTTGGAATGAAGTACTTGAATCAAATGATGCTAATTTTGAGAAACATTGTAGAGTAATAACTGACAAACTTTGTGTGAGAGACTAACCACAACTCAACAACTACTGGACTATTTGAATTCCTATAATTTGCTGTCCTAAACAATGTTTGTATATTTGATGTTTTAATCAGATGCATTGTAATTTGAATAAAACTTGCAGTATATACAGTACATAGATGTATCTATTAAACTCTGCGTTCAAGCACTGTAAATCAAAGTTAATGACTAGGTATCCAGTTGACATTTGTCATTTTGGAAAGTGTGAAGTTTATCTGAAAGGGTCCATCTGGAAAATAATGGTGAAAACATTAAATGTGACATTTAAAGAATGCCAAACCTTGTTGTCCATACTCCTCTCTGCTGATGTGAAACTGAGGTGAGCATCACACAGCACTGCAGCATAGTAAACAGCCTGCAGATGAAAGACATCAAACATGTTACATACACCCAGTACAGTCGCAACAATAAACAGCCAAACTTAATTTCTCCCGAGCCAGGAAGTGAGCTTCTTTATGAACCATCTTTATAAATGACAGGTGGATATTTATGAGTTAAACTGTAGTCAAACAGAACAGACTTCTTAGTGCAGCATAACAAGTTACTGTATCATTACAACACAACACGCCAAGACATGCTAATGCTAGCCTCAGCTGAAATATAAGTAAATGATGGGCTGACACAGTCGTACAGTAGCATGTGATGTTGTAAATGATCAATGTGTATTTGCATATCAATAAACTAACACGATGGTACAAGGTAAATTTATATAACTTAATACTGAAACTGTTAAAGTATTAGACTAAAAACCTCTGAGGGCAGAAGGAACCTGTTGGAGTTCAGTATTTGAACGTGGCCATGTTGGTTTTTTGGATCCTGGGGACACTGTCCAATGTGTATGAGACTGGAGTTCACCGGCCAATGAGCTTCCAAACCAACTGGAAATCAATGGAGACCAGCCCTGTCAATCACACTAACAACGCCCCCCAAAACCTCCTCTTCTTTCTGCATAATCTACAGAGCAGGAAATACCTCCTACAGCATGTCAGAATAAAGGTCATTTCTTCAAAATCAAGTTAAGTACTAATTGATGTGGGACTGTGTGTACACATGTTTAGAGTATACATAGTTTGTTGTTGATTTTCTCCAAGTCTCTCAGATAAAAACGTTACCACAGTCATCTTCAGGTAATGCTGTGCACCCAAACCAATAACCAGTGTGGATCTTTCTCTTGTGTGTGAACAAAGTATTTTTGGACCTGTGTACTACATATGATGAACACAGACGTGCAGTACCCAGAGTGTCCACAACAACAGTGCTGCAGATATGTAATGTCTGGCAAAAAGAGGCTTGAATTAAACATGGAACAACACAGCATTATCTGTGTCTATGGCTATGGTTCAGCTGTAGAGCAGGTCATCCACACACTGTAAGACACATTGAGGCCTGGACTCCACAGACCTCTGAAGGTGTGCTGTGGTATCAGGCACCAAGACTTAGCAGCAGATCCTTCAAGTCCTGGAAGCTGTGAGGAGAGCCTCCATAGATCTGACTTGTTTTCCAGCCCATCCCACAGATACAGATGGATTGAACTGAGATCTGGGGAGTTTGGAAGTCGTGAACACCTTGTGAACACCTTGTGAACACCTTGACCTCGTTGTGTTCCTCAAACTGTTCCTGAACCATGTTTGCAGTGCATCAGGGAGCATTATCCTGCTGGAGGAGGACACTGCCATCAGGAATACTGTTTCCATGAAGGGGCGGGCTTTGTCTGCAGCAATGTTTAGGTCAGCGCCTCATGTCAAAGTAACATACACATCTACAGGAGGTTTCCCAGGAGACCGTTGTCACAGCATCACACTGCCTCTGCCGCTCCCCTTCTTCCCATAGTGCACACACTGGTGTCATGTTTTCCCAGGTAAGTGACGCACACACACCCACCGTCCATGAAGGAAAAGAAAAATGATTCATCAGACCAGGAGAAAACTCTGACTTTGGGTCCAGAAAGAGGAGCGACTTCAACTTGGAGTCAGTTGCCATGGTAACAGAATCAGCCAACATAACCTGCTCTGTGCCAGGTTTTCTTCAACAAACCCTGAGATCCTCTGTATCTCCTCCTGCTGAGTCTGAAGCAGTCTGTGGGCTTCATTTCCACTTTCAGCCGATTGATGTTGAAACCCAATTAATTCACATAGTTTTACGTCAAGAGATGAATTTTACTCTCCAATTAGATGTGTTTTCACCATCTGGTGACTACGTTGTTAATTACATTTTAATACTTTCTCATTTTTCAATTAAACTTCAATACAATTTTATTTGTGTAGCAAAAAAAATCACAATAAAATCATATCTCAGGATTTTACATTTTCAGATCCCGTCATTACACTATCAACTCAAAGGTTTTCAATGCAGAGTAAATTCTCCATGTTGCTTTTTGTTTTTTTTACCCATGGGAATTTTCCTCATCACATTGGCAGCACACATTCATATTGAAATAAACCTCCAATATTTGCCTTTGTCTATTTTTATATTTCATTTCCAGCAGCTTGAAGTACGATTTGTTCCCATGTGATTGATGATAATCAGAATGGACCCCGGCCCCCATCTTCTATTGCTCCAGGTCTGATGCTCACACGTTTCAGTGGTGGACCCTGTCCTGTCTGCATCCATGTGATTGTGTTGTGTTGTGAGTCCTGACACCTTCATTTAGACCCAGCATTAATGTTTTCATCAATCTGAGCCACAGTATCTTCCCTGAGGGATCACTGGTTCACCACTTCTCCTTCCTTGCACCACACATTTCTCCCATTTTGGTCTTTGTCAAAGTCGATCAGATCCTTATACTTGTTGATTTTTTTCTGCTTCCAACAAATCAACTTAAAGAAGTGACTGTTTACTTGCTGCTCCTCCATTAATCAGTGTTATTCTCTTCATCTGTTAGTGGAACAAGTGGCATATTCATA
>OOFC01002776.1:8883-27947 GCA_900323345.1 Pseudochromis fuscus | reverse complement strand
TGGTTGTTTTTTTTTTTTTTTCCCAAAAAAAAAAAAAAAAAAAAAAAAAATTCACTTGATCTATGTTTACATTTTGTTATCAAATTAAAGGTGTGAGTTCATGTTGCAGGTGAGAAGCCGTACAAATGTTCCCTCTGTGAGGCGACGTTCAACAGGAAGGACAAAGTGAAGCGGCACATGCTCATCCACGAACCCTTTAAGAAATACAAGTGTCCCTTCAGGTAATAGCCTTTAAAACAGGTCCTCATATTTAAGTTGTTTTTCCCTCCTTTTGTTTTTATTCTTATTTGATTCATGCTAACTTTTCTTACCAGGACACATGTAGGCTGTACCAAAGAATTCAACAGACCAGACAAGCTCAAGGCCCACATCTTGTCACATTCTGGTGAGTGAAAAACACCAATAATATTTCTATTAGGACAATGAGATGATCTGATGAATCTCAGCAAACCTCCTCTCTCCTCCAGGTATCAAACCCTACAAGTGTCTGTTTTGTCAGAAGGCGTTCAGCCGCAGAGCGCACATGCTCGAGCATCAGCAGTCACACACAGACAACTACCGCTTCAGATGCTCCACCTGCAAC
The DNA here is from genome assembly GCA_900323345.1 of Pseudochromis fuscus. Taxonomy (NCBI): domain Eukaryota; kingdom Metazoa; phylum Chordata; class Actinopteri; family Pseudochromidae; genus Pseudochromis; species Pseudochromis fuscus. The sequence goes on along the minus strand of OOFC01002776.1, from coordinate 27,364 downwards.
AAGGGGTTCACCAGACAGAGCTATTACAGAGACCACAAGTGTCCCGCAGCAGGAAACGGGACAGGAAGTGAGGGGGGGACAGGGGAGGCAGAGGGGGATGAGGTCGGGGGTATGGCTGAGGAGAAGGACCAAGAGGATGCTGGGAGAAGAAGCAGGTTCACCAGAAAAGCAAAGAGGCCTGGATCCAGCGGAGGTGATGGCGAGGAGGACGATGGCTCAAAGAGCAGTCAGCAGGGACTGGGAACACACGAGGACGAGGAGGAGGAGGAGGATGAAGAGGAGGAAATGGAGGAAGAGGAGGAGAGGACGAATGATGAGGGTTGTCAGGCTGCAATGTCCATAACCCCCATGGAAGGTCAGGGCGAAGGAGAAGAGGACGATGACCACAGGGTTGACCACGGTGCTGAGGCACTGGAGCAGATTCAGAGCAATGACCAAAACTGTTTGCAGCAGCCATGTTTGTAGTTTTAAGCATTGTCATTGTTAGAAAAGTTTCCTGGATATGGACCCACCTCTCCATTCATGAATGAAAAACAGTCCGTCTGGAAAACGACTTCATTATTTGTTTTAAATTAAAACGTATTTAAATGATTCACACTGCTTTTCACCTGTTTGCCTGTAAATCATAAATGATTTGAGATTTTACCTGGTGGATCAATATTGCTAAGATAACTAGTGGACCAGTGTTCTTGTGTACAAATTGTGTGCAAGTTTAACCGCAGTGGCTCATGTAAATTGTCTGAAAAATAATGTCAAGATTTTTTCTAATTGTATGCCTATGTAGCAAAAACTAAAATATTTAAGTTTACCCATGTCTCAAAGTGTGTTTGTATCATTTAAATGTACTGGCATTTTGAGTAAAAAAAATCACCTTTTGATGTTTTTATCTGTTAAGTACAATCTGTCTGATTCAGTTTCTGCTCAAGTCTTATATTTGTTGCTGTGCCCCTTTTAATTTCACTTGTCCTGTTTACTTCCACTTCAACAGGTGACACTCTTGATTTCTTTGAATATGCTCTAGCAGCACCCGAGGAGGTGCATCTCCACATTGACTGTATATAAAAAGGGACGAAGCTGTCGTGACGTCACCTGCTGGTTTGTCAACTCACAAGGTTTCATGTCACTTCTGTAGCCAGAAGTGACCATATTTGGATATGAAGTTAGGCAGGTCTGACCCCAGAACCCAAGCACACTGTCCTGTGTGTGTGTGACCTGAGTTCACTGCTCAATGAGGCTACAAACCGCCTGTAAATCATTGGAGACCATAGCTGTCAATCAAACTAACCACGCCCCTAAATCTTTCTCTTTTTGAAGCCTGATATGTGCTTTATAATAAAATTACTTTCAGAACTCAAGACAATTGGAGCCAGCATCTAGTGGTCGTTGGTGGACCCAGTGGCTACGTCCATCTGTTGTGTACAGTTTATGATCCATACCAAGTTCTATAATTCACAAACAGGTTCATGCAGATGTCACCAAACTACTCCCTGATGTCCTACATTAAAATCATCTGGCCACATTTAAAAAAAAAAAAACACAAGAAACCATGGTTCAACTGTTAAGATGCTTATTTTTAATTTTCATTTACAAAATTACAAAACCACATATGACCATGTGAACAGATTTATTTTACATTGTTGTTGCATCATGGAGATATCAGTCCATGTTTGCAGGTTTGTCCTGTGTGCTGTTGTCTTCTGCCTGTGAACACACACTCTGCTGTGTTTCCTCCTCCGACCTCCTCTTGATGGTCAGCTCTCTCTCAGCCTCCTCAACACCTGGAGCTTTGGCTGCCTGGATGTGGAGCTTCCCGTCTGGAGACAGGCAGCAGGTGACAGCTTCAGGGTTCACCCCTTCAGGCAGATCGAACTCCTGTCTGAACTCCTGCAGTCTGTAGGAGTAGGAGCCTTTCCCGTCCTCCTGCTTCTTCTCTGTCTTCCCGCTGACTCTTAGCTTCCTGCCCACCTGCCTGACAGACAGCTCCTCTGGGGAAAAGCCTCGAGTGTCCAGAGTCAGTCCAAGGTGTCGTCCATCTTTCTCCAGCTGGAAGGAGGCTGGCTGCACGGCCATGCTGCTTTGGAAAGGCTCCGTCTCCTCCAGGATGTTGTGTTGAAGTTTGTCCATCAGCTTCAGGAGGCTGTGCAGCTCCCGTAGGTTTTTCTGCAGGAGACCCTGATGGTAGATCAGAGGTCTGACCTCTGGATACAGACCGCATACAGGCCAGTAGGAGTCACTGAATGGACTGAGGGCAGACTGGAGTCCATGAGAGCACAGCATCTTCAGTGGGTTTAGTGTTGAGTCCTCTTGTTGTGAGATGAAACCCTCTTCAAGTGTCTGTTTTCTCCTGTGTAGCTTTCTGTCTCAGCAGTGGGACTGTCCCAGCTTTTATATTCTAACTGGAGGAGGTCCAGAGTCTTCAGGAACTTTCTGGTCATTTCCACAGATCTCCACTGGGCGGTGCTGTTTTACAGGAGTCCTGATTTTACTCCATCATTCCAGATCTAGCAAATACAATGACAAATCTCACGGGGGTTAGTTTTTGCTTATTAATTATTAAGTCGTATTATTGTCCAATAAGATTCTTGGTATCAACACCTAACAGAATAGCTCATTCAACATGGTATCTTTGGTCAGCATTGATTTCGTGACAAAAAAATAATATTGATGCACAACGTTTATTGGCAGATATTGATCAGAAAGCTCGTGCACCCTAAATATCAAAAACGGAAACTGAGGAGAATTCTTAAGTTAATGAAATCAAGTCATTCATCAGTAAATGTTTTCACACGTGACACAGACCATGTGACGCACAAAGACCCACAATAAGAAACATAAAGACACACAAAAACAATACACGCACATATACAGTGTCACACATGCGCATGAACACACACACATTCACTGACACACAGACAAAACACAAAGAGACACAAATAAAGACGCACATAAGTTTCCATTTGTGTGTTCTTCTGTTGTCTGGTTGTATTTCCTGTCACACAGTGTGATGTGTTTCCCTCGTGCACCGATAGTGGAAACACTCAAAATGGACTTGGACTGAAAACTGTTTTTTTTTTTTGTTTATTTTTAAAGATCGTCACATAAAATATTGTATCATCCCCCTTGTGAAGCCACTGCACATTTTGTACTAGTCCCTAAATTTTATCATTATTGTCAACTGTGGGCAGGAGTTGACATCAAAACCTTCTGTTCATATAGATAGATGGACAACATTTGGAACTCAAATTTAATATTTCTTAAATATTAAATTAAATATGATCATGGTCAATGACCCTATGGTAATGGCCAATCTGAAAGGGAATCAATAACGAAAATTCCCAATCCTGTTCTGATTTTTAAATTACAAACTTATTATTTTAAAAGATTTGATGAATGATTCCTGTTCACCTTGGCTGTCCATCAGTATAGGCTGTAATGATGGACATAGTCTGTGGTTATTAATGGTAGATTAGAAACATGCAGCAACTGAAACAGTCGTACACAATGTCTCTGAATATTTCTTTGACTCGAGGCATCAACACAAACCCATTTCTGATTTAATTTATTAAGGTCACAATTTCTATATTACACATCTTTCATTTACATCAGAAATTAAACAGGGAAAAGAAAATAGAGTGTTACCATAAACCTCTTATTAAAACCTTTCTTTTACAAAAGAAAATTTGTTATTGACACCATTTACAACTTCTTTTCATTTACAGGAGAGGGACAGTGGTTTAGTTTGACATGGAGGATTTTGGAAAACAAAACATAAAAAAAACACACACAAACACACAAAAAAAAGAGCAGTGAATTGATATTTACATATTTGCTTAACTACTATCTCTGTAGGATTTTAATATGTGATCGACCCAGAACAAGATTAAAACAACATCCTGCATCAGGGGTAACAATCTGAGGCAAACTGTAGATAGGCAACTTTACCAATCAACTTTTCATCATGATACATTCATTATTTTATGCTAGCTTTGTCTCAGTAGTTGTTATTCCAGCTGAAGCCGCAATTAGCCACCGAACACGCCACATGTCCCCAGATCAGTTCCTTCGAAAGAAAGCTCCTCTTGGTCTGGTTACTTCTCCGCAGTCGGGGGGAAAAAAGCTTTAACCAGAATCCAAAGTGTTAATTTCACCAAAAATCAACCCAAGGTCGATCATACTGCTGGCCTTAAGTTTCTAAAAAACAAAAAAGAATACCTGATGCGATGCCTGAGGGTGGAAATAAGGCTACCTGAAGGCTAAGGACAGACACCTCATGATGCATGTGGAAACAAAGAGTTCAGAGGTACCAACAACCAGGAGGAGAAGAAGTCCCACGTGCTGCCAGGGAGTCAAAATAAAAGTGCTGTGCTCTGTCAGACTAACACCACCTCAATCTGATGGACCTCAGTAACCACACCCACCTCCTCACTGTGACATTAATTCATTCAAAAGAATACTTCAAAAGGATAAACCACACAACCTGGTGCTTTTTATGTCATAGGTGAATGAGATCTGTCACTGTTGGTCAGATGTGACCAAACAAGCTTTCCTGTTCATACCCGACACTGGATATCACATTATTGAAGCATCGGGAGCTTTCTCTGTGTTCACACATCTGTAATCAATACAAGAATTTGAATAGAGGGAAGAATCTTTTCCTTTACACTTCTTCAAGGATGAAAATGTGCATTAATGTCCTTGATGTGTCAGAATTTTAATTTCATCTGTGTGTAAAGCTGTATTTTGACTGAAGAGAAAATATTCATTGGTAAAAGAGAGGGCAAATGTTTTAAATTTTGCAACACATCTATCTGACTGAGAGTTACATTGTTAGAAATTGTATTTATTTTTTTGTGGTTTGAAAATGTACACACAAGGCAAGAGCTCTATCACTCAAATTCAAATGCTACATGTGTATGAAGAGCTACATGCAATTTCTCTTAGAGCTTTGCAGAGTACGCATTCAAAATGTCAGTTTAAGGTTTAAAACTTAATTTGGTTTGACTTGATTTTGGCGTCTTTGTTAAATCATCATTAATTCATAATCACATCAAGACCACCTGATGAATTAGAAGAAGGAAGGAAGTATAAAATTATTTTAAAGCTGATATTAAGGTGAATAACTTACAAGATTCTCCAAGAATACTCTACTCCACGACGCCCCGTTCCCCATCACAGTGTGCAAACTCTAACCCTATAAAACTAGGGTTTGTTTAAGGTCTCTTCCAAATTTCCCACCACTATAAATAATGGAGGTCGCAACACTTTTCACAATCATTAATCAATTCACAGATCAAATACTATAGAACAGGCATGTCTTCCAAATCTCTCAAGCACCAAGATTGTCTGTAGTTATTTAAGCATTAATTTGGAGCTTTTAATGAATCATCTTTTACTGTCGTGTTATTGTGCACATCCCAAAAAAAAAGAAGCAAATCAGTAGAGATGCAGATCAATCAAAGTGTGAGTTTCATTCTAAAGCAACAAAAAAATATTAGATCAATAAAATTAGCATTTTGGAAAAAGCCTGTTCAACCTTCTTAATATTGCATTTAAATTTAACACCATCAAAGCTGGAACCCTTTCCTGGTCCCCCCCCACCCCACCCTAGTCATCTGCCGTTACATGATAACACGCGTGGGGAGGAAAAACTACTGTTAGACCGACGTCATAGAGGGTGAGGTTTCAGGATCCCATGCATAACTTAACGCACATTCTGAGAGACAGGAGCAGCGTTTGTGATTTGGTTTTAAAACGATACAAAATTTTCCTCGTACCAGTCAGGCGCCAACAGGCCTGCCGCGAGCTCGGTGTGCATGCAGGCAATGGTCTCCCACAGAAGTACCATACAGGTGCATGCATGCATGAGTACAAACTCCCAAAACACCTGCCAATTCCCAAGAGGCTCCCTGATTTGAACACTGTTATTTATTTATTTTTTATTCCTTCAAACTACTGTACCCAGTATTTAATCTGCTTTCCTTTCACTCCTGGCCGAAGCCTTCTGTCTCCTCGATGGCAAACATCAGCTTCTCTTTCATTTGCTCGTAGCTCTTGTAGGGCGGCAAGTCCAGTCTGTTAAAGCTGGGAAAGTAAAAAATATATTTAGTTTGATATTTGAACATGTGAACAGCAGTATTTGATATTGTAGCTGTTGGGTATTAAATCCTCACATGTAGCAGCTAACCAAACAGGAAGTAACTAAAGCAGCTAACGGTTTCCTACAATAAAGACAAAAGGCTGAATTACAGGATGTTCAGACTTGGTTTTAAGATGTGTCTTAGGTGATTGGATCACAAGTGGACGGCGTGTAAAGTGTAAATGACAACTAAAATGCATTGAGATCCGATCACTGAAACCACACACAGAGGTGGTCTGGGACACATGTAACCACATATCTTTGTAGTGTGAACGATAATACATCCCGGGGCTGACTGTTGACCAAATTTTGTACTCCTCTGATGAGTGATGTGAAAACTGTGCGGCCCTGAAGCTGCAGTAGTGATGTCTGAACACAAGTGGTCAGCAGGACGGTTTGGATGGTTAAATACAAGAGTAAACAAAGATGGGTCTGGAGCAATCGGATCACACGTGGACAGCCGAGATGCATCTTACAACCATGTCAGAACAGCCTCTTCAGGAGTTTGATCCACATTAAGTCGTATGAACTCACCACGTGTGACTTCTAGGAAGCCAATTTTCTTTTCCCACCTTCTCAATACAGAACTTTTGAGGCCCGTTGCTTCCTGTAAAGTGAAACACAAATCAACAGGAGCTCCAATTATCATAGTTCATTTCACGGGGTCATTACACTTAAATACACGGCTTTAATAAAAAGGGCTGAATGGTTTAATCTTAAGCATAAAGATATGTAGGAAAAAAAGAACAAATAAAGAACAGGTTTACATAAAATCCAAACTAGATTGAAGCCACTGTGTTTGAATGAGGCTGGGAGCCATATCCTGACTCATATTTCACCTGCATTTGGAATTAAATGCCAACTTAAATGATTATTGCCATCGTTATTACCCATGAGATCTGCGAAGCCTCCCACAGGCAGGCGACAGGTTCCAGTGACAAACTGCAGCAGCCTCATCCTCTTCTCATTGTCCATCTCTTTTATGAACTGCAGGGAAAACAAGCACACTTAAACAACAACAACAACAACTCATTAAATCAGTTATCACCCTAAATAAATTACTATTAGGAGGGACAGATTCACTGAAGGAAATATTTGATAATTTATGAAAAATCAGATTAGTTCTTAGGCATAATGTCACAAATTAGGACTACCAACTCACTGCTAATTGGCTGACATCACAAAAAAGAAAAACATTCACATAAACCGAGTGCCCAGATCATCCAAATCGAGACTACAATGAAAAAGTTTAAATCCTACGCAGCTCCACACTGACCTGCCAGAACCAGACGATCTGTTTGCTGCTGCGAGCGTAGTGTCTGTAGATGGTGTTTCTCTGCCAGTCTGCCAGGTCAATCTCCTGCATGCCACACAACATCACCTCCAGCTCCTTAGCATCAAAGTACTGCAGGTACTGCTGAGGAAGGACCTCGTTGAAGCCTTCAAAGAAAGCCTGCGTCTGCTCCTCCACTCCTCTGGACAGCCGCCACTCTGCTACCAGCCTGTAGTGGTGAAAACACAATTCACTACACTAAAAAACACTTGAGTACAGAGAGTCTCCAACATCTGAAATATGACACACATTCAGTTTTAAAAATAGTCAAATGAAAACCGACCTGATGTACTCCTCCTTGTTCTCCTCTGTGACCTGGATGTCTCCTCCTCCTGGTTTCAGCTCGTGAGTGGTGATTTCCCCGAGGATCTCCTTATCAACAGAGAAGAACATCTCCAGCCCACACTCCTCGATGTCGTTATCCCTAAACAACAAGGACCATCACAGATGTTGTGTCTCAATCAAACTGAAATCTTCCCCCTTGTTGTTTTGTGTTGTATTCAAGTTGTATTCTACATCAGTACTGGGGGCATTTGATACAGCTGAGATGGGATCATGAGTTGAGGGAAGCAGCTTTTAAAGTGTTTCTGTGGGAAACTGGTTCACAAATTTCCATGAAAAGTGCTGGTTCTGTTCGAGATCCTTTGAATCTTTGTGTTATCTGGTAAATCAGCATGTGTTTCCACTAGTTTACAACAGAGGGTGTTGCACAATGTACAAAAGTGGTCAATAGTAGGAAGATAAACGAGGGGGAGTCAAAGCCATTAAGATCTTTTGTTACAATTCTTTGTCAGACTCCCTGTAATTTACAATGTCAAGATGTTTCCCTGAAGTGTGGTTGATACAGTAAAACAGTCTGTAATCCAGGTGAGGTGAGCTGCCTCTGCTTGCACTTTCTTCCTCTTTATCTGCATTCATCAGCAGTTCTGACTAATAACCTTAGTCCTGAACAGCTTTTGCAGATTTGGGTCTTGTCTATGGCTCGAACTCAAAGGCTCAATGAATGTGCATTTTGTAACTCTTAAACATCTCTTTGCAACATCAAGAAATCAAATAATCCACGAACATCAGACAAACATTTAGGATAATGTTATAATAAAATATTACTCATAAATCCATATATCGGTCATTTAGCAACTGACATATACAGGGAAGGTGCACATTAACTTGAACATGTGCAAATAAAATGCAATCCTGTTTTAACCATTCAAATTGAACCTTATAGAATAAGAATCATCTTCCTTGTTCAATTTGTTGTCAATACCAGAGCAGCACATCTCTCAAACTGCCTTCCACATACAGTAGATCTCTGTGCACTCACTTGATCCACATGAGGGAGTTGTAGAACTCGGGATCGATTGACTCCAGGTCTTTGAGGGCGAGCGGCTTGTTGAGGATGCGCTTGTAAAACGGCAGTGAGAAACCAGTGTCGATGAACTTTCCATGGAAAAGAGCCTGAGGGAGAAAACACGCTGCTTCATTGTTTGATTCCACTTATTTCCTAAGCTGTTGTGTCAATATTTTCCCTGTACATCATAAATCTAATCTTACAATGATCTCTACAGCAATAATAAGATATTATATGATACAGGACACGATAAAAATGACTAACCATGGCAATGAAGCGTCCTATGAACTTGAAATACTTGAGGTGGTCGGGGTTGATGTAGGAGGCGGGATTGATCTGAAGACAGTAGTTATCTTTACCGGCATATTCAAACAGGCAGTACATGGGGTTCAAAACCTCATGGGACAACAGGAAGAACCACTCCCTGTGAGAGAGGACACAGCAGAAATTAGTCCAGAGTGGGAAATGCTGCACGACACAGCAGCACTGTTTTTATAAAAGACAATATCCAAGAAAAAAAAAAAAAAAAAATTCAAGTAACAATGTATCCAGATAGTTCTTTAAACGAGACATTAATGCATCAACACAGATTGAGTCTTCTGTAACATCAACATACATTTTCTTTGTAAGGTGTTTTTCCAAATAATATCTAATCTACCTGGCGACACCTCCGTAGTCGAGGCCTTCTTCTCCAGGGAAGATGATCCACAGTCTCCTTCGCAGATCTGGAGCATTGAAGCTCATTATCTACAACAGAGACAGTTTAATGATGGACTGTTGGTGTAATCACTGTATCACACAAAGGAATATGTTCGTGCACTGGGGAGGTTACAGTCTGCAAAATGACACATGCAGCAAGTATGGAGTTGGATCATTAAATCTAGTAAGCTTGTATGCATTTAATAGAAATAATAAAATACAATAGGGAGCTTGTGTTGCGTTTAATAATACTTCAAAATACAGTTACTATTACCTGCAAATATTATCGCTGAACTATCAGTTGACAAACTCTGAGATGGGAAACAAGTGTTCGGTTCAAGAATCACTTCTGAGTTGGTTCAATACTAGTTAAGTGTGTGCATTAAACTCATCATCAATGGAGCTCTGATATGATGATTCACCATAGCAACTGATAAACACAAACAAAAGTCTGAGGTGTTTATGCCTTTTATATGCAGTCGGAGACATTTTAAGGAAATTAAAAACAATGCAGCAGCAAGAGAAACAGAATCACTGACTGTCATTTAACTTCACTTTCTTTTAATACCAGTACTACAGGTCAAAAAAAGAAATGTTCTCTCAGCCTCTCTTTGGTTTCATCAAATTTTACATATTAAAGTAAAAATCACTCAGTGTCTAGGTACCGAGGAATGAAAACATGTTTAATCAAGGTCTCAATTTAGCCCCCGACGTAAAACTATGTGAATTAATTCAGCTCCAGCACTGATGGATTAGTGAGGAAATTAAACTCTGAGGCTAATGGCTGCTTCAGACTCAGCAGGAGGGAGGAAATGCAGAGAAACTGAGGGTGTGTGGACAAAAACCCACCAGTGAGCAGGTTAGGTTCACAGAGTCTGTTGCCATGGTAACTGACTCAGAGTTAAAGATGGGCTCTCTTTCAGGAGCTGAAAACTCTCATCATTATCACTTCCCTCATCTCAGAGTTAAGAAACTTAAGAGTCTCCACTGAACCCACTTCCTGACTGGACCCCTGTGGTCGGGGTGGATCACTGTACCTGCTGGAAGGAGTCCTCAAACAGAGTTTTTCTGGATACTGTGATCTTGATGTGTTGCGGCATAGACAGTTGCTGGAGGTTAAATAAAAAGAAAGAAATAATCAGAAATAGTAACCAGATCAGAGGAACTCACACAATGTTATAGCATCAGTACTGTCTGTGTGGGTGTATAAAAATATGTGGTACAGAGTTTTAAAAAAAAAAAAACAGCGCAGAATGAGCTCTTTCTACTTTTATAATCATGATATTGAGGCGTAGTTATTGTGATTACAACATTTAATTGCAATATCAGATTTCACAATTTTACTTCCAACTTTAATGAGCTCAACATCACCTAAGACTCATTTACACTGGGTGATATCTTTGACACTTAAAGAGACAAATCTTGAAAATAATCCTCAACTTTTTTGTTTTTACTATAATATCCAAGCATTTTATCCAGGCGCCATGTTTCACTGAGCATTTTTCCACCATCTGCCATGACTCAAAGTTTATACTCTCAGTCTAACGCAAAATCATATGTAATTATCTTCCAAGATTACTGTTATTGCATTGACCGGGACGACTCCACAGAACTTTATATCTCAACTGTTTTTTCTCTCCTCTTCTTCACAGTGAAGTCAAGATCAAATACATGGCTGCTGATGTATCACTTATAATATTCAACAACAGAGAAAACAGTCCTTTGCATAAAAAAGGGGGAGAATAATTAAATAAACTAAATTGAATGTTCTGAGTCTTACCTGGCACCAGAATCTGAAGTACTGTACTTTGGCTTTAAAGTCTCGAACATACGTGATCTGGGGTCCGTTTTCACTGAAACATTAGTAAGAAGAGACAGAGTTACATGGTGTAACATCAAAGTAAATGAAATGTCATGTCAAGATGTTTTTCATCATACACACTAATTCCAATAAAATGTGTTTTTCAAAGTTTTATCTCAGCTAATATTTGTTGCCTTTAGTATCATGTCCTCATATTTACATTACAGGAGTAATTCAGTTTATTCTAAGTTTAGAAATGATGTTATTTACAACAAGTATTATAGCTGAGAACACTTCACTGTGGTGTAAACACATTAAGGTCGTTAAAGCTCCCGTCACTTCATATAGTCACATTCTTATCCTCATTCACCAAACTGGTTTTGCCACAAACCAAAGTAATCGCTCTCGAGTCAAGTCATGTTCACAACTCATGAACCAGAATTATAGAGGCCTAAAAGACAAGGTGACACATTAGTCATATCAGGATTATGCATCACAGATACTAAAAATAGCGACAATGACTCGACTGGCCAAAGGACAAATGAAACAGAACCACCTGGTACAACAGAGCAGCCTGCTGAGCTGTGTCATTACTGTCAAATCCAAACTAATTAAAAATATTTGATGTTGATGAAAATTTGATACAAACATTAATCATCAGCTTCAAATAAATATGTTTGTCTGCATTGCAGCTTTGTGAGTTAATTCATAACATGAGGACACAAACAGTCTCAGGTATTCTCTGTCTGGAAACACACATTACTCATTTACCTGTGGCATGCGGAAGTACTGCAAAGACAACTGGTGTGTACAGCCAGATTGATACTGACAGAAACCAGGAAATAGGTTTCCAAGGTCGTGGTTTATGTTTTTTTACTACTTGTTTTTTTATGTTAAGCCCTTTAAATGGTAAGGAAAAATCCATAGATATTTATTTTCATTAAATCATTTTAGTTTTTTGTGGAGGTTTTTGTACTGTAGTCTTTTGTGTTTGTACCCACCTCCACTAAACCTGCTCCTTGATCAACCTGTTAATAATTTCCTCAACATTTGGATGGCCTTTTAAAAACAGAAAACATAGTTGAGTTTATAAAAACACAAAGTGCCTGTTAGAGAGAGACACTTCTGTTACTACTATTCCAGTTGCTGTCATTAGATGTAGCTGTTTTAGGTGACTATGGTGCTTGTGTGTTATGTGAATGAAAAGTCTCAACAATACACTGTTTATAGAAATGGACAAAGCAATTCTGATACCAATCATTCTGTCATCAGCTAAATTACACAGATATCAGGCTTCAAAAAGAGGAAGATTTAGGGGTGTGGTTAGTTTGATTGACAAGCCTGGTCACCAAGAACTACAGTCTTGTACATGTTAGGCAGCATCTTTTGGTTAAAGGCTCCCTTTAACCCTAGGTCCTCCTCACTCCTCCCTTCACATCCAAACATGGTCATTCTGGCTCCAAACAACCCCCAACATGGTGACTTTCAAATGCCAAACTCCCGCTTCAAAATGTGAGTCCACTATCCAACAGGTGATGTCACATGTTAGCTTTGTCCATTCAACACACAGTCTATGGTCTCAACATGTCAAGAAGCAGAAAGCAACAGGATGGAAGACGTACAGTGACGATTTTCCAGTGCGAGGGTCGATGTAGGTGGTGGTTCTCCTGTTGTGGTCTACAAAGTAAGGAATACCATCGACAGTGAACCTCATCTCCCAGCCTTCAGGAAGTGGCTTCTCATTCAACAACCTGAAAAGTTAGAGCAGACCAACAGTGAACAGAGAAAATGTTGTGTCATATGCAAGTGTTGTACATGTACATGACCATCTGATAATGACAACAGTCAATGTGCAAACACACAAACTAACCCTTGTGTTCGTGGGTCCTCCCACTGTGTTGACCGTGTTGGGTGATGTACAAAATAAACTCTGCCATTGGTGTCTGTTCTCTTCTCTGAAAAGAAAAAGTAAAACCAGATAGTTACCTATAAATGGTACTAATCCATCTACAAAAGTGATGATTCATGGTGGCTACTGGTCAGATCTGAAACTTTTTAGTCGTTAATTGAGATGTTGGGAGTTTTGAGGAAGTCTACAACTTCCACCTGTATCCCCCACTGCACACGTGTCGGCTATGATCACAGGGAAGGTGTAAGGTTCAACAATGCAAATGAGTTCCACAGCATTAGTGCATATCAGGTCTGTAAATCATCAGAGCTTTCAAACAGCTCAGCAGCAATCAGGCTACTGCTTAGCAAAGAGTCCTGAGGTAAACTGTCTACTGTACAACACTGAATCTGCAAATCTGCTGTTAAAATGACAGAAACTTCAGTAACAAACAGTGTCTGATTGTGTTTATCTTTTTCCAACCACACTATATTTTAACAATCTCCTATATCACATTACAGCTTGCTTTATGTGGCAATAATTTAAATCAGTAATATGCCTGTGATTAATCAGATCAAAAATGGCCAAGAGAGCTGCCTGATCTGAAAGGACTTACTCTACTGCTGTAAATTACACCTGTGCTGGGACGCATTGCTGACACAAACAATAAACTTCTTATCTGCTTCAATGATGTCTCAAAAGTATGTGAATTTAAATTAAAAAGCTTTCAATATCTTACCCCATCCATGTGGCAGAGGCCCGAGAGGATCAAACTCCTTATTCTGAGTGGCTGAGACCTGGTCTTGCTAAACAACAGATAATCATCATAATTAATATGAATCAAGAAGCATCTGAAGAACAATTAAAGTGGTTGTACTTGTATTATCAAAGAAACTGTTTTAGTAGCAATGATTACTACATTTTTATAGTTCTTTTAAAAAAAAAAAAAAACTAAACCAAACAAAAAAATCCTGATCATGTGTTTCAAGAGATGTCACTTCAGTTTCATACAGAGGAAACTCAAAATGCTGTCCCCCACAGTAGTCACCATATTCCAGCTTGCTGACACCCATATGAACTTATAATGATCACATGATAAAGAGGAAGTCTCACCCCGTAAATGAACCTCTGGTTGAACTGCTGCATGGCGCCCTGCAGCTGGCTGCGCTGGTGTTGCCACTGCTCATAGTTACGCACCGTCTCCACAGTGGGCCGCTGCCACGTCGTGGTCCGTGTGATGTGATCAACAAAGTAGACCCGGCCCATCTGGTCGACACGACGCTCCCAGCTGTGGAGGATGGAGACAGAAGAAGTCATTCCTGACAGACTGGCCAAAATCTACTGGATCGTAAAGTCATACACCATTTAACCCTCCTGTTATCCTCAGATGGGCTAACATCTTTTATCCTCGGAATTAAATTTACTTCCAGAAAATGGTTATATTCAGAACTGCTGTTCGAGTAGGTTTCAAGTACTTTATGTTGCTACCTAAATACCCCTTTAAACAAAATATAAACATCTCAACACCTTATACATCCAGAATACTGATTATTACCCATTAAGTAACTATCAAAAAAAGGCATATCCCCATAAAATCTCATTTATTCACCTAAAATATTAACGAATTTTAGTGTTTCTAAATGATTAAAATCATCTAAAATTACTCTTTTTATTATTTATAACATTGATGCTATAAAATGTGTAAAACATATTGTGTTGAAAACACATTTTGAAGTAAATTTTGTTTACCCATAAGTCCCCATTAAATTACAAAAAGTCATGAAGTAATCAGATTATATTCCGTATGCAATTTGTATACAACACAAACCACCACCAAGGCACGATCCAGCTGTAGTGATGCTACAGACTGAACACTGTTGCCCTCTTGTGGTGAAATAAAAATACTACCTTGTTAACACATCTCCCCAAAAAGCCTTCATGTTACTGGAAAGGTTACATTATGGAAGAAGTATAAGAAAAAAAAATTGATGATCACATCAAGTGTCCTTTGTGTCCTTTGCCCTTTGGTGAAATGCTGCAGTCATTACATTACAGTCACTGTGTAGGTGTAATGAATAAAACTGTCTTAGATACATCTAAAGGTGATGATTTTTTATTACCCAGGTGGCAGCGGTTCAGGACGTTCCCACGTCGTTCTCTTTTCAACGTGGTCGACAAAATACAGCCTGCCATTCTGATCCACTCTCTGCTCCCATCTACATAAAAACAACAATAAACTTGCGAACATTTGATAAAGGTGCACAACTCCAGCCAATCAGGTTCTGTACAGATTTACAGCAGCTACTTTAATGAGTCATCCTGCCACAAAAGCAGCAAAGAGCCGGCAAAGGTTACAGTGATGAAATCATTTATAAGTGTTATTAAAAGAGAATTATAGCCTGAATGAAAACTGAAAGAGAAAAAAGAAAGGACGAAGCCACAGGGTCTCAAAAATGAGGCCAGACCGTTTCCCTGCTCCTTCCTTCATATCCAAATATGGTCACTTCTGGCTCCAAACAACCAGTGGAGACGCTCAAACACCAAACTCCTGGCTTCAAAACTCAAGTCCACAAACCAACAGCTTCGTCTGTTCTATATACAGTCTATGGTTCAGATACACCTGCTACCTACAGACAAACACCGAACATGTCACCCTTTCCCATTAAGGATATGCGTTTGCCTTCTTGCTGTATTTTGGCCTTTGACAACCTGCTACACTGCAAGTTCAAAGAAATACCAATATCTTTATAACCCTCTAATCTTCCTCTGAGTGATTAATCAGTTTCTTTGTTCCTCTAGTTTCTGTTGAAGCAGCATCCCCTCTGATCTTGTTCTTTATTCATTACACAAAGCAGAAGACCCATAATCAGCTGTTTGGCTTGTGAATGATACTGCACATAACAATACATGTGAATTTTTTTTCTAATGATTCTTCAACAAAACCTCCTTTGGCTGTTCCGCAAAGTTCACAAACTGAGCACTAACCCAGGGGGCAGTGGTCCAGTGTTGACTGCGGGGACTCTGGGATTGACAGCAGGGGTGATGCTGCTGGTCGGCTGTCTGGTTGCTGCAGCTCCAGAGCCGGAGGCTGATGCGGAGGAGTTCCTGTCCGAGCCCGCCGATGGACTTGAGTCTGGCGCCGATGCGGCCGGCATTCGAACTGGGGTATCAGAACCCGACTGACTGTCACTGCCGTCCACTGGAGCAGAGCCGTTACTGGAAGACGCTGGAAAAAGATTCAGACGTCACTGAGAGCTCGGCACAGATCCTCAGACCAGGACAGCATCGATTACACACAAACAAACATCAAAACAACACAAAAAGAACACAGATGTGAGATGGGGATGCCATGACAGCCGACCTAAAAAAGATTTTTCTCTTCAGCCTCATTACTTGTGCATTACTCAGTGCTGCCTTATGCGAGTATGGCTCATAATGAAGTAAACCGGTCGTACAAAAAATATCATTCAGAGTGAGTCAAGTGTCAGCCCAACCCCCAATTTACCCCAAGGGTGAATATTTGACATAATAATTGTACACAGTCAGAGCAGGAAGAAGAGCTCCTGGTCTCTGTTCCCTTCTGTTCTCAGTGGCACCAACAGATCTGAATCCACTTCCTTCACTAAATGTCTGACCTGGTGAAGAGGTGGGTCTGCGGGGGGTTGGAGGAGGAGGTCTGGAGGGCCTGGGTGGTCGGAGAGGCCTCAGGCTCCCCGATGACACTGAGGGAGACCCTGAGCTGTTTGCTGCCCTCCGGCCACTGGGAGACGACTTGTGCTCGACACCGTCCACAGCTGGAGAGCTGTCTCTGCTGCGTCTGTGAGGGGGGAGGGGGGGGACGAAGGTAAACAAAGGAGGAACCCGAAGACACTAGAAATGTGATTGTGATTGTGGGAATTGTACCTTATGGCATGATCCCCATTAGGCTGAGATTCCCCATTTGATGTACCTGAAAAACACATAAATTAATCAGAAATGCAAAGTTCCAGTTCACATGCAACAAAACCTGCCAAACATACTAATAATCTATTTTCTAATGTGTCTGCAGTGTTGATATGAATGTTTTACTTGTTTATCCCTCATCTTTTTTGACTGATCACTGGTCGTATTGTTCACTTATGTTCGCCAAAGAAATTTCAAAAAGGCAGTTTCTTTTTATTTTTCTATCAAAGTTCAATCACATTTACTTCATAGTAAAAATAAATAAATAAAAATCACGTGACTTTCATCATCTAGCCTCAATCTATTTTGACCAATAGTATCATTCCATCCACCCGTCAATCAATCCAGAAAACGTTGAAAGAGAGTAGTAGCAGCTGAGGTAGTTATCTAGCAATGTTAGCCAGCCAGCTATGGTTGGTTCATGGTCCAATCAAATTGCTCAAAATGTTTTCTCCCACCTACATATTCAGTTTTTTCCCAGAAACACATCCAGTTACACACTCTTGAAACTTTAGGTCAACTTTGAACACAAGTTCTCTTCCTGTTTTTCTGTCATTTATTTACACAACAGCAGTAATAACTATACTTTTACAAATTAAATGACAAACACAGGTTTTGATGTAAACTCTGTTCGTATCGTGGCTCCTCTATCACTCACTGGGATGGTCTGCTTCAGCTGAGGCGAACATCTCGGGATCGACAGTCATGCCGTCTAAGCAGACAGACAGGTCTCCCACCACATCTGACTGGTCTCTGTCTGCACACAGTTGTAAGGTCTGCACCACCTCTGAGACTAGACAACGAGATGAGACGCTGGGGTCAGGGTAACACAATGACTTGAGAAGTATATTTTCAGAATGATGATCATCACAAATTTCAAAGTTGAATCAGCAACATTTTGGCACCAACTGCCTATAAATATACCATAATAGCAGAAAATATCCCTCATTGCTCTGCACAATAACAACAGTCTTTAACTTGGCTCACATGTCAATTTAAATTACAACAAATGATCTAAATGTATGAGAGGAACAACACAACACAGCAAGCTCTGGGCTTCCTGTTCAGGCTGAATGTTGTTCTTCTTGGAATAATCAAGGACTCATTCATAACAAACAAAACACAGCAGAATCAACAAATTTCTCTGAATTAAAATCTTTTGGGGGATCAGTCCGTGATTTCCTGCTCAGACACAGACATCAATCAGCTTTCAACATGTGATTTGTACCCTGAGTTCCCCATCATTAACGCTGCTGGACAGAGTCCATGCATAAAAAATGACCAGGCAGGGAAGTGAATGGAGTCTTTATGAGAAACAAACCAAAGATAAATGG
>OOFC01002768.1:1423-14009 GCA_900323345.1 Pseudochromis fuscus | reverse complement strand
CCCACCCTCACCAGATCAGTGGTTCCCTGTCAGTCTCAGGTGGGGTCACAGGAAGTCTCACGCTGGGCCACAAATCAAGAGAATACAGTTCTTTGACAATGCGTGAGCCTACTGATTGGTTTTAGGCAGTATGAAAGTGTATACTCTAACATGGTTTCTGTCTACCTCAAATGGCTTCAGCTTATACACCCAGTTTGACATTGTGGTTTCAAACTAGCCCTAAAAGCTTAAAAAAAATAGACATCCCCTCTTACAATCAACTGAGTCACTCACTTAAAAAAAAACTCTATTATGTAGCTAAGTTATTAATTTTATGAGATAATCCTGGGCTTTATCATCTGAACGACAATTCACAAGGTGTTCATTCTTACCGTTTCTGTATGAAAACCTGTTAAATTTTAATACAGTTCAGTACAGTAGCCCAGAAACAAAAACTTGTCAAGCTTAAAGTGTTTTTGAAACTGTCGGAAAGAAGTTTCATGATCATTTTCAGCCTTTATGTTGTGATAATTGACTGGACTGTATTTTATTGTAAGTTATACTTGTTTCGTCGCTTTGGCAAACTACTTACAATATGTTACAGTTCAGTACAACGCTTCCACAAGCTCAGGGCTGAAAAACAACTTTTGAGTCTTGATAATAACATAATAATGTGTATTATGTGGCTATTACACAACACTTTGCAAGGGTTTGTGCGCAGTGGTCGCAAGTTTGGAGTAAGCAGGGTCCAAACAGCTTCTCCTAATGGCACATTTTATGACACTAAACACTTCTTTAGTTAATGCCAGTAAGGTGTGTGTCAAAGGGGGAGTCGACTAATGAACTGAGCTAAAGAATCAAACTCATTCATTAGTATGCTTTAAAAGGCCATTCATCACAGTTAAATATACTCTGCCTACATTTAAAACTGAAGGTCATAAATTTAGTTGGGTATCTTTAGTGATTAGACTTTCATACTTCATGTGAAGAGGAGGATTATTTTATATATTGCAGTTGATGGTCACCAAGGGCTAATTTTAAATCACATTTCATTATACAAAAAAAGTCTGGTTTATTTCGACAGACAGCTTAGGCTACTGCAGCCTTTATGTTCTGTCAGGAATAACCTCCAAATGCCTTAAGCCTGTTCATCTGTCTTATCCCCGAGTATTTAAGTTGTTGAAGTTGTCATGTACCGTTTTATGTTTTTGTTTTTCACAGCCTGTAAGTTAAACCCTAACGTGTTTACCAGGCGTCACAAAATAAATAGTTTTGTGATCGCTAAAGAAAGAATTCTGAGTAAAATTAAAGTGTACAAAGCTTACAAATGAGTTTTTAAAACCGAGCATACCTACCATGTATATCAACAGAATTATGCAGCGATTCGCACATTGTACACCTACGGAAGTGCTCGTGTCGGTAGTAATAACCATGTTTTGCTTGAAAGTCATTTTTTCTTTGCCTACAGAGATCACCTAAACACACGTTGGTTTCAGGAAGTGATGTCTGATTTCGTACTTCATTTCATTCCTTTCCTTCAAACCTAAAATATGTGTTTTGTGTCTTGTCACATTGATCAAAACTTAAAGAAAGGATGGTTTGATACACGTTGGGTGCAGTTTAAAGAATGATCTTCTTTCTTTGTTGGGTATCAAAAAAGAAAAATAGTCTGGAGTGACCTTATAGGGGAGGTGTGCAATTTCTGTTTCCATCTAATGAAGCCTTTCTAAATAGATTGAATATTTATCCTAGATATATTTCAGTTGCTCAACTCTGTTTGCAAATCATACCAGCAACAAAGACGACTTTCAGAAGTATTGAGCCATGTTGCAAGAGTGATCATATTGCCAAATGAAGAACAAATATCTTACTGGAGTAGAAAACAAAATCCTGTGGCTTGCCTGGATGTACAGTAAATGTAACATAAATCTGTGATTTTGCTAAAGTTTAGCCTTGTGTCTGTAGATGTTGGCCTTTTTAAGAAGCCTAGAAAGAAAACCATCAACATAGATACCTACTCACACACCATGGGATGTGAATTTGACTTGAAACAGTGGACTGATTATTCGTGTAGGTCACTACAAAGGGCTAAACAGTCTTCAGGGCTGCTGCTAAGTTTGTGGGCACTGTTTAAATGTTTTGGTGAGACACTGACTTGTCATAAGGTAAATATCTAATGTGGGGCTTACTTTACATTCATCAGTGGATACAAATTACTGATGTGGAGAAAACAAAACAGTCATGGAATACATTGAGCCATTTGAACATGATTGGTTTAACCCACACCAGACACACTCAAGTCATTGTGGAAGTCAATGCTCCCTTTACCTCTTTGTGTGGTTATCTTACTGATATTAACAGTGGTGGTGTAGTTAGGCAGCCTATTTACCATTCCCTCTTTCCCTGACCTTTTTCTTGGCATGCTCTGTTCAAGGCCCATACCCATTTCCCCCAACCTCCCCTCCCACCTTGGCACTGAGGATCATCGCACAATGTGTATGTGAAGGGGTATGGACCTTAAGATCAATATGTTGGCGTATATGGGGGGTGGAAAGGGAAAATAGCCAAAATTGTTCATTGGTGATATATATAGATATAGATGTATCTATATATATAAATATAAATATATAATGATATGAAGAGAAATGAAATGAAACAAAACATAAATGAGATTTTATAAAATAATTTCAAGAATAAAATTCTGAAAAAACAAACTGGCCTTGCAGCATTATTGAACTGTCACTGTCACACAGTCTGTTTTTGAACCACTGAAGGTTGATATATTCATACAGTATGAATTGTCATCTACTCCATACCTGTTATTTTTAGGGAGGCTAGAAATACAAATATGGGTGGTTTAACACATTCAACATGAACATAAACTTTTCAAACACCATCATTATTAAAGAGAGTTTCATAATTCGGGACAGTTACTCACCTAAAAACTAAACTCAGCTCACATCCTTTTGGCCTCTGACACTAATTGTTGAAATAGTGAAGACCATCATCCATTCACCACTCATCGGTTTTTCTTTTTAGTGTTGTCAAACCAACTTCACTAACCTTAGGCATCCCAGCACTGCATGGGCAGACTTTTCCCTGTATGACCAGTAGATGGTGATAAGCATCCACAGGTAGAGTGACTGAGACTACATAAAATTTATGAGTCCTATGAAAAAATGTTTACTATTGAACTTAATGTGTATGACTCATCCAGAGACTTTACTGGATTCAGTACCTTAGCTTTGCCCTTATTTGGATTACATCAATATTTACTGAGACTGTGATTTTATGAGCTGCTTTTTGAATGGTAGGAGCATTGAATCAGTCTAATATATATTATTCCCCCTCATCTGAAGACTCGAATAGACGGGTACACAAAGACAGCCACAGATGCAAATGGTGCCTTCATGACATAACCTTTTGTTTTTGACACTGCAGGCTGCATTACAGAGTGTACAGAAATCGTTGAGGGTCAGAACAAAACTTGTAAATGTTAAACAACAAACAGCAGGAAGGGTCAGCTTCGAGGAGATACAGAACTGCACTCTCACAAATCTCTGTTTAAAGGGATACAAGTTGATATCAGCTAAATCAGTCATTAAGCCTGTTGTGTTTTCTTTTTCTGCTGTGGAAAGAGGACAGTACATCCTATTTTTCCCCAATAAGACCAGGCTACTTATGTATTTAAGAGGATTTGTTTTATTACATTTGTTTTAGTACTGAGCAAAGTTCAAGTGAAGTATAACAATTGTCCAGAAGAAACCAAATGGCTAATCTGACACACTGAACTTTGGATATCTGGAACAGCATCTGCAAGAACTTACTGAGGATGTTAATGAAACACAATAAAATTGAATGTTCATCTGAATATGAATTAAAATCTGGCAAAAACAACATAATACTGATTAATATGATACACTGTAAAAGTTTGTGTTTTGTGTCTTTGGTTGCTGTTTGTTCTCCTCATTTCACAGTATGGCCGACACACGATGGAGTAGACAAGTTAAGAATAGGATTCCCAGTTTGTACCAACAGAGGATCAGGTAAAATTCCTTTCTATATTAATAGTTCAACACAACACACCTCATGTCGTTCATGTCTACATGGAATATCTCATGAACTACAACAGGATCTATTTGCAATGGACACTTGCTGAGGATAAACCTGCAGATGTTTGCTTTGGCTCACCGAGCTTCCACTAATGAGAATTGGAGCCAGGCGTTCCCTGCTAGTCTAAATAAGCTTCCATACTGGGAAAAATAAATGGATCAATTTATGGACCTGCACCTGTCTGCAGCAAACTAATGTTAGATTCAGAATAGCTGAGATTATCCACAGCAGGGTAATAGGAGAGATGGACATCATTGATGCCTCTGCAGAGACTGAAATGCTGAGTTAGAGCCAGCTCCTGCAGCCTGTATCATCCTCTCCTCTGGGACATGTCAGAACTGTGCTGACTAACAACCTTCACCTGCCTCCAGGGAGCTGAAGACATACTGAGTAAAGAACATCACTGTTCAGCAGGACAGGAAGATCATAACTGATGGCACACTGCTTAGCCTCTGAAATCATTCACCAACAGCATTAACACCATCATAGTTAATTCTCTCACTGAAGATGTAGAAACGATTACAGGATTTAGATAAAAGACTGAAGATATGAAGTATTTTTATTTTCCCAGTGCAAGAAACAAATTAGGAAATTGTTAGGGCCCGAGCCCAAGCAAGGGGCAAGGGGCCTATTGTAATTGCTCCGTTTCTTTCTTCTTATTATTACGCCAAATTGAGGCTTAATTTCACCCCCTAAACATGCTAAAAAACTCACCAAATTTGACATGTACATCAGGCCTGTTAAAAAATTTGATAAAATATAAAAACCAAACCCGTCAGTGCAAAAATGGGCTCTGTAGCGCCACCTAGGCTCAGAAAGGCGCCCCACAGGAACGTCACAGAGACACGGGACCAAAGCCGAATTGTAGTACTCATCAAGACCTAAAACGTTGCAAGTCAATCTTAAATTGAACGCCTAAATTTCACTTTGCTAAAACCTTAGCTCTACCCAGGGCGTATATGGTAGCGGCTTCAAAAGCTAACAGATGACTGAGGACGCAGTGCTGACCAAAATGACTTTGGGGTTTTTTAATTACTCGAATCGTTTGGATTTTATAAGCCTTCAAAGTTGGACTGCTCTTCTGTGTCCTCCTCTTCAGCTCCATAGAAATGAATGGGGAAAAAAGGCACTCCCGTCACTCTGAGCCCTCCACAGACTAAAGTATGTCTGATGGCTTTCTAACCTAAGCCGAATGAAAGAGCACGAAAAAACCTACAAGAAAATCATATTTTCACAAATATTTTCATGTAGCCTGATGTCTGAGATGATTTTCAGTTGTCCAGGTCACGGTTATCCAAGTAACGCTTGTTATCCTGACTCAACATTACTTGGCAAACCAGCTTCATGTTGATATATTTGATGTGTACAATTACCAGGAGAACCTCAGCAATGCACTAAAAGCTTGATATGTTGCCATCACTCTTGAATTTTACCACCGGCCACAGCATTGTGACAAAAACATTCCTTGCGGCTCAAAAAGCATTTTCTTTATCCACTACAAATTATTAAAAAATGTCTGTGACACTGTTAACAGGACACCTCTAATGCCAGAAAGGTTACTTTTTATAGTTTTTGTTATTCATCTTCATCTGTGGATACAAATTGATATTTGTAAAATGTTTTGGAGCAAAGAAATGTACGTTTTAACTGACATGATATTATTGCATTTAAAATTTATGGACTAAAGTGGGGCAACACACAATGAAAACTAAAAAACACATTTGGTTCACAACAAGACTGCGTAAAGTCATGATAGTCAAACCACTTTACTGCAAGTTTTATATTCATCCTGTGGTGCACACTATCCCGAAATATTTTTTCCAACATTGTAAAGCAGCTGTGAAGCGGAAAAATATATTTTTCTGAGCGTTACAAACCCTGCAAATTGATTTTCCAACAATCTAAATGTGATCCATTCAGTTCAGTATCATTTGGACAGTCTATGTATTTGATTATATTTCATTTTCTATTTTTATTACTAAGCTTCCCACTGGAGGTCAGCTGTCTCACCCTGTGCTCTTTATAGGCTCCACGAAGAGGATGCTGTTTCTGTTGAGCCCAAACTTGTTGAAGCAGGTGACACATTTTGGTTTGCTTGATAAATAAAATCATTCTCCTTAACACATGAATCAAGCATCCAGGGTGGGTTGGTTGGCTTTTTTTTGCACATTTTTTCTGACTATTATAAATGGCAATTATCAGAACCTGATTTTTCTTATGCACATGCTCTACAGGCCCAGAATTGCACAACATCAGAATTTTTAATCCATGAAGGCTTCCTGTTTGTAAAGTCCTCCAAGCACCAGCAAAAGTGTATTGTTCCTGATGTTGTCACAAAGTAAGTCTAAGAGCTGAACTTGTGAGTCGATGTGTGATTTGAACAACTTCCATTCAAGTTTAGAGACTGGTCTTAACACCATCAATGTTTTTAACACAGTTCTTCTTAACACAGCTGCCCTTTTATGCAGGCGTGCTGTCTACTTGAATGTAGTCCATACATCTCTATCCCACAGGCCTCTAACATCACACAACCCTTTGTACAGACAAATACTGAGACAGAAAGTTACTGAATGCAGTATGGCAGTGCAGCAGGCTAAGTGATTAAATTAACCTTTAAACATGAGATATACTGGGTGGTGGATAAAACTGAATTACTAAGGAATCTGGCTACAGTGTGTGATTTCACAGATACATGCAAGCAGCTAAATAATTTACATTAAAAGAGTAGTGTGTTTTTCTGATCTTGTCCCCCTCTTGAGTCGCAGTTTAAAGGGTGATTTGATGTTTGTTGCTTGGTCACAGCAAACACACAAGTTGAGGTTGCTCTCAAAAGAAGTGAGTCTGAGCACATCTCAGGTCCTCAAGAACGCCATTCAAAAAAATAGGAGTATAAAAATCTAAAGGTTGGTTTTCATACGGTTTGAATTGAACCACAGTGCAACGGTCTAGGGCTGTATAATCTGAGAGGTCTAAACCTTTTAAGGTTTCCGGTCAGGAATTGCAAAGTGTGGACTTTCAACAAGTTTTAAACAATCAAAATAAAGTCAAATCAAGTCCAGGTTGGAAGCAGTGATTTGAGGACAGGTGCAGGACAGGGATTTCTTTTCTTAGTTTGTGTCAAACTTCTGAATGGACTGGAGCTAAACCAACAGTAGGTCAGGATCACATGTTATAAAAGCATAGACACGGGTCATTAGGTCTGGTTTTTATAGAAATGTCTGTGAAAAACAGAGATCAACGTCAAGGAGGACACAGATTCAGACAGATTCACTTCATTGAAAGTGAGACTTTAAAACGACACTTGATTTTCAATGTTAGCTTGTATGACTCTTGTGTGACAGGATTTTATATACTGGAGCAAATATTTACTCGAGTTGACTTAAATCCCAAGCTTAAGATGCCGCACTGGTATCTGATGTTAAACTAGCTCAGTCTTTTCCATTTACTTTGTATGATCATCATTGTGTTTTCTCTTTCTAAAAAAAAAAAGAGTTTAACCTTCATATGCAGAGTCTTTTCAAATTGACCTCTTTTGGTTGCAATAATTGTATTTACTTAAAGGAGATATATTTTACTGGTTTTCAGGGAAGGTTAAATGAGTCTTATGGCTCATTCACACTGGGACCTACTCGCTCCTCTTCGCTTCTTTTTTGCTCTTCGACTGCCCCCCCTCGGTAGCATTCACATTGCCGAGGATAGTGCCTCCTCAGTGTACCTGGCCGTCATTCATGACATCATCTTTTATGCGACACACAGATGTGGAAAGAAGTGATGGAGGAACAACTTTTTAACTTTTTTAATTTCTCCCTGCACTGCTGCAAAGTCCTGCGGTAGCCACGTGCAGCCATCTGGTTCGAGAGTTGCTTGTAAATCCTTTCATTTCGGACCGCGCCATCCAGCTCCCGCTGAATGTTCTCATCTGTGACTAATGTCTAAAAGGTTTGCACCTCGTCCTGAGTCCACGGGGCAGGATTTCTAGTTGCTGATGCCGTTTCTCTTCTTGTTGTTATTTTAAAGACGTCTGCACAGTTCAGCGAAGATTTAAAAAAAGGCGTGCTTGCCGGGAGAGATTACGTGCAGCGCAGTGATGACGCAACGACACAGTGACGATTCCGACCAATAAGATTTTAGTACCTGCTCCGACCTGACCAGGTACTTTTTTTGGAACCGCAGGAGAGGAGGTACGAAAAGTCGTACTGGGTACCAAGTTCCAGGTACTTTTTTTCCCGTGTGAATGCGCCATTTCCGAAACGAAGAGAAGCGAGTAGGTCCCAGTGTGAATGCGCCATTATACGCCTCTAGAACATGTCTGTGAAGTTTATTGGTTAAACTCTGCTTTGATCCTGTATTTTAGTCTCCCTCAAAAACACTCTTTCTCAGCTGCTGCCTGAACGCTCTGTTTTCTGGTGCCTGTTGCTTTAAGACGCTCCCCTCCGTTGCTCTGCACTGACGTCAGGACGCCGTTGCCATGACCAGGAAACCAGCACAACGCGAGGAATCGTAAATGAGATGAATCCACTCCGCTGTGAGGCTGGCAGCCTGTGTAATGAAATGTGTGGGTTTTTACAAGTCAAACCGAGTTTTGGATGCACTCGTGTCGCAGCCAAACTTCCCTTGTAACGGAGAAATCAAAGAAGGCGGATCCTACGCTTCTGACGCTGTGGCAGACCACGTGGGATACTCTGCAGGGATTGGCTAACGGCGCGTCTGTCAGACACCGTCTGCTCCAGAACGGCTCGTTTTACCACAGGTATTTCTCTTCAAGCAGCTCACACAACAGTGAGATGGTTTTAAAATCTCTCAGTCAGTGGACAGTACATATAATAGACTTTAAAAAGTGGATTTTCCATAATATGCCCCTTTAAACATTTACTGTTTTTCAAATTGCGCATGTCACGAACATCACCAGATACAAAGAAGTGTATAAGAGTTCTGGGAAATGTCGTTCTTGACGTCAGTGCTTTTATTAAATTAATCAGTATTAACTCTGTCCTGAAGGAAATGAGGTTACTTAACGTCACGCAAAGTTTGTAATCCAAAAGTTTTTTTTAATTACTGGAGACTGAAGGTCATGTTTTTTTCTGCAGCAGATCTCTTGTTTCTCTTTGTCGTGCACTGCCCTTCTCCAAAGCCTTAAGAAAAGTGAAGAGGAATCTGACTGAGTCACCCACTCAGCCTTGATGTTTGATGTTACTTAATTTTCTTCATACCCCAACAATTATAAAAGAGCCATGGGCCATTGTTAGTGTAAGAAAGATCTACCACTTCACCTATTCCACAATAAAGAATCAGTTTTCCAACACAAGTGCTGCCTTGCTGTGACGTGGTCAGTAGCAATGAGTTGTGTTGAGGATGAAAACACTGTTGCTGAATTATTGCAATCTAAACAATATTTGTATCAGTTCATTCAATGCATGGATACATCAATGTAACAGAAAAACAACAAAAACAGTTTTATACAAGGAAGCCTTGCAGTACTTTGAAATAATAATAATAAAAAAAATCTCTTCAGTTGGAGTGCGGGTTTTTCAAAGCCACACACAAATCTCAGACTCTCACAGACAAAGGATCTCTTAATAAAACATTAATTGAAATAAAACCAGTGTGTATGTGAGAGAGTGGGCAATGTGACTCCATTCTGTAATTCTGGTATATCCTCTTTATTGAAAACACTTAATATACAGAACAGTATTATAACTACATCAGAGTTATACAAACTATTGAAATTCCTCAATTAAATCTTTTATTGAAGACGTCATTTCTTCTTAATTAATCAAAAAATCTTTGATAAATTTCAATCAGGTTCCAAGTAGAAAACAATCTTTATTTTAATTCTTCTTGATATTACCTCAGCATTTGACTGAATGGATTACACTCCTATATATTTGATTTCTAGCCTTTGTAACATAAAACTACTGCATTTCTCTAAAGGTACATTGGTGAGGGTGAGAGAGTTTTTCCAGTGAGGTGCTCATTAGTCATACAAGGCATAAATTCAAAGTTTATATTAAATTTAGCTTCCAGGAAAACTGAGAGGTTAGTACTTGGCTTGTATTCATCTGTCCATGCCCTTTCACCCAGTCAGTGGTCAGGGCAGGACATCTGTAAAGGGAAATCTATTCATCAGACACGAATCATCAGACTCCAGAATTTTTGTACCTTCTGTGAAACTGTATCAACAGATTCAATAATTATTTTTATATTCTTGTCTGGTGGTTCTTCAAACTACCTTCTAGTGTATTGTTTTTTTTCTTTTGGTATTTTTTAGCACATTCTTTATGTGTTTTCCTCTGATGGATGTCAGCTGTGTGCGTCAGTGGGCTCTACTACAAAGTGTAAAAATAGCATAAACATGACACGTCACATTCTCCACATTCTGACTTAATAACATTTACAAGATCAACTCTGTTGTTGTCAGGAGCTGTTGCTGTTCACCTTTTGTTTACGATTAAGTCATTTATAGTCTGACATACAATGTCTGTTCACTAGCATAAGGCCCTAACCCCTTGTTTCAGACGTTGTGACTGCATGCTTTGTGATTTAATGAGACAGTACACCTTGTGCCTGAACTATTCAATTTTTCCCATGTCACCATTTTCCTCTTTCCCCTGTGGAACTTGCACATTTGCTGCCTGTGGCTTCTTGGACCGATTTCAAAACTCCTCTAGTATAAATGGCTGCATTTTCTCTCCTGTCCCTGGCTTACCAAGGTCAACTAAATCATCGCTTCAAGCAACCTTGATTCTCCCCTCTCTCTTTCCCCCCCAATAAATCAAAAGGCTGTCTTTTTCTCAGTGGTGAGGATGGTTGCTCTGTGAGTTAACTAGCTATTTTGTTATATTAATTATTAACATAATACTTATTAGTATGAACCAATATTTTTGGGATCATTCATTAAAAAACCTTTTTCAGACATAAAAGAAAACGGTCTTTTTTTCAGGCCATTATGTATAGAACAAAAGTGAATATAATCTTCAGTGACTTCTAATCTCACAAAAATCCTCTGACATATTGTATTTAACAAAAGCTTGTTAAATGTGTCAAAGCCATACACTCTATACGGAAATGGATGAAACAAGTGGGGCTCAAAAATGAGGCCAATGTGGAAGTGCCAAAAAGTGCAAAAGTCCTGACGACCACTGGAAAAGAAATCAAGGTTAAAACAACTTTTACCGATTGTACAGTTTGAGTAGT
The DNA here is from genome assembly GCA_900323345.1 of Pseudochromis fuscus. Taxonomy (NCBI): domain Eukaryota; kingdom Metazoa; phylum Chordata; class Actinopteri; family Pseudochromidae; genus Pseudochromis; species Pseudochromis fuscus. Next base: position 2,723 of record OOFC01002768.1, on the reverse strand, counting down.
TGAATTATGTATTTAAGTTACAGGGAAGCTGCAGCTCTGGCATTTCGAAGGCTTCACATACAAAGACCAACGCTGTGTTTTTTCTATGCTGATATCAATGTCCTATTATGTCTCTGATGACATCACAATGAGTAAAAGTTAGTACTTTTTGAAATGATTTAGGTGCTAACGACATAGTTACAATTCAACATGTACAGGAAACTAGAGGGTATAAGTATAAGTATACAGTGTAACTTTTAGATAGCTGCGCAGTAAATAAGCTCAGGATATGTTGGTTTTCTGATTTGGTTTGTTTGTGTATTGGTAAAATACCGTATTTTCCGGACTATTGAGCGCACCTGTCTATAAGCCGCTATTGAATTTATTCGAACAGTTTCATGTGGTCCACTCTGACCGGGTCTGATGTGACGAGGCTAAATGTATCAGCGACACAGAGCTTGCTAGCTTGTAAAAACCCAACGAGCCTCGTGTCACCGATACATGAGCCACACCGGTGTTTAAGTTCAAAGCATCTGAAAAAAGTAGCGGCTTATAGTCCGGAAAATACGGTATATTTTTTTCAGTGTTCAGACAAAAGACAAAAGCGATGTCAGCCAACCTTTGACCTTCTTTGATCTGTCTTCTTACCACCCTACAACCCTCTGAGGATGTATATGGTTTTGTATTAATGCAAACTTAACTGCCCAAGTGCTGTCGATAAAGTTTCCTTCAAAAACAGGGACAGTGGCAGCAAGTGATACAGGGATGTGTTTCAGAGTGTTTGGTTTGGTTTTCTAATTTAAGAAGCAGCACATTTTAGTATTTTCTAATTCTAAATGTTCATCTGCAAATCACTGTGTGGCACAAGGTCAGAGAATAAACTCCCTCTTTCAAACCTAAACCTTGACACCAGAATTAAGCTGCACTGTGTGATTCCTCACCACCTCTCCTCCCTCAAGGTTCAAGGCAAATCACTAAAGTACTTGTTCATGTTAAATATAAACAACAAGAAATGCGTGCAATGAAAATACCCTGCAATCAAATAAAAGCCAGTCAGTGTCACAGTTTGGCATTTTCCCCCACTTTGGCTCCCTTGTTGACTAATTTTCAAATGCACTCTAACCCTTGAAATGCAGGAAGAGAAACTAATCCTCCTGGTCTTCCAATCCTAGCCTCATATTTTTAGCTGGACCCAAGTCTCAACAGAGTGGAATAAAATGCTGCCATAAGAAAACATTATAATGTATTTATAGAGATATTTACTGTCTGTCAGTGGGCACAGTACGTATCAAACATTTCTGTCAAGGACAAAAACAGCCAC
>OOFC01002766.1:1600-12705 GCA_900323345.1 Pseudochromis fuscus | reverse complement strand
AGGAGGAGGCAGGGCCCTTCCTCAGTCACTACAGAGTTATTATTATGGCTTCTTTTGGTTTGATTATGACATTATAAAAATGTGATCTTGAACAGAAGCTGTGTCTCCTCTCTAGTTATTTACATCACCTGATTATAAATGAAATGTTTACTGTACGAGCACTAAGGTAAACTTCTCTCTAGATTCAGGGAATAATTCACAGATGACGTCTGAGGGGGTCAGACACAGTCATCTGATCTGTGTTAAATAAATTAAATGAATTGTTGTGTATATTTACTTGAGACCATTCTCCTGTTTGCAGGTGTATGTATTTCTATATGGAGTAATCCATGAAATAATCTCCTGATGTGACACAGGTCAGACTGAAGCATGGTGAACATTTCATGCTTCTTCATCTGGGAGGATGCAGATATTCAAACATTCAATTAAATCTAACATAAAATGAAATGAAGTTGAAGACATTCCTCTGATGAACTGTCTGTATTTAAACCATATGTCTGTAATCCACAGTCCATCACACGAGCAAAGATCAAAATACATTTTTATACAGATGCAGCAGGTTTCAAGTCCTGAGCTGTTTGTTACTGAGAGCAGATTAAAAAAAAAACTACAGGATGATGCAGCTCATGTGATCTTAACTGTGTGTTTATTAAATATTAAAAACACACAGATCTTCCTGTTTGGAGCTACATGTGATCATGTGACTCCAAATAACAACCATATGAGCTCTCTGTTGGTTCCTTTGTTCAGTTTTTTGTCCCACATCAAGACAAAGTTTAGACCAGGTCCCAGGGCCGAGTCCAGACTAAAAGTGACACATAAACTAAATCTAAAATCTAAAAGACATTTTACCCAATTTACACAAATACTTCTTTATTTACATATGTTCTACTACCTGAAATGATCATGTATTTTAAGCAGACTTCAGTAAATAAAAGCTGTGATGTTTATGTGTGAGCATAGAAATAATCCAGAGTTTATTCTGTGTGCTGGTTTTAATGAGGCTCGACAACGGCATAAAACACAACACAGGTATCATTCAAGTTTCCGCTAACACTCTATATACTTCCTGTATGTCACATACCTTCAAAATAAAACACTTAGTGTTACGGTGAACATCACAAAAGGCCTAAAGATGAATTAAAGATTTTATTTGACACGGTGTGGACAAGAAAGAAAAAGTGAATCTGAGTGTTAGAGTCCACAGTGACATCATCATGGTGAGGATGTGCTGTGCACTGAGCTGCACAGGAGTGAACCCTCAGAGGACTGAGGAGCTCAGGTTCAGGACCAGTGACCCTGGAGAACGGGGCTGAGCAGAGAAGAAGAGGTGGTCATCACTGATGTGTTAGATTCATGAAGAGAGGGAGACAGAACATGTAAATAAATATTAGCAGGAGATTGTCTTTCTGATATTTTTTGTTTTTACTAACCTGTGGCCTTTTGTCTCACATTTTTATACATTTGTTTCAGATCTGATCATTAAAAGGAAACTTGTGGTGAATGAGGTCCACTGTTGTCGAGTCAAAAGTGATGAAATTCAGATTTCAGATCAACAGTGTGTTTGACAGTGCAGTACTGTGCTGAGCATGAAGTGCATTTAAGGTCTTACCAACTTTCTGACCTTGGTCCTCATAAGTGGGGAACACAGCTGCATACTCACACACAGGAAGTGTGCTGTGCTGTGTGTGTGCAGGTCCCGCCCCCTGATGTAAGTGGGTGAGAGGCCACTTTGTTTGTCTACAACAATCCCAGACTTGCTCCACTTTTGCAGAGTCACTGCAGACCGAGAGCAGAGCTGTCAGACGGTACGTACTGGAGGGTTGTGTGGATCCTGACGTGTGTGGCTTCCTCACTGTTGTTGTGTGTAGTTGTTGGTGTTGTGCTTTCAAACGCAGGCACTTTTCAGCTGGGACTGGTTTGATCAGTTTGCTGTAAGACTGGAGCAGGACTTTTCTCTTCACTGTAGTTAATGTGTTGCCTGATCTCTCTGCACATGTGCTGCAGTGTACTCTGCACCTTAATGTGCACTCTGAGCTCTTCTCTATTAAAACAGAGCAGCAGCAGGTTACTGTTCAGAAAGAGTGCAGTGTGTGTGTGTGTGTGTGTTACAGATCATGTGTAAATACTGAAAAACTACAAGTGGGTTTAAACTGTGTGAAATCTGTTCATCTCTTTCTCGCTGTGTGAACCAGGAAACATGGCACAGCTGATGGAGGATGACGTGTTTAAGGCCTTCACCACCTACGCTGCCATCGTCGTTGTGAAGATGATGCTGATGGGCCCGATGACGACATATTTCCGCTTTATGAAAGGAGTAAGTAACAACATTTACAGTACAGTTCTTCACTTTATGTAAATGGTGTTTTAAGTTCAATACTGATCAGATTTGTGTTAGTTTAAGATGATAACTGCCCCAAACAAACATGTCTTAGGTATATTATCCTGTATAATAAATTGTGAAACAGGTTGTGAAAGAGCCTGATCAGAAAAAAGTTTGTGTTTCCAACTAGAAGAGGAATCATGTGAGATGATAATGTTCACTGAACTGTTCCTGCATCTTCATCTATGAAGCATCAAACTTCCAGTTTGGTTGGTGCAGGTCTGCAGAGCAGGAGGCAGAGGTAGAAACATGTGTCATCTCTCCATTTTCAGTCTTTTTATACTGAGGAAGATGTGGCCTGGAAGCCTGCAGAGGAGAGGAAGAAGATGCTGAAACCTCATCCAGACGTGGAGCGAGTTCGAAGGTGAGATGATGCCTGAGATGCATTTAGATTTAAGGAGTTTTGATGATTTTATTGTCAAAGACTGATTTTTTTGATATGTAGTAGTAGATGTTTTTGAAGTATGGCTAAAAGCCACCCTTCTTTTCAGTTTAGACTTTTCATATTTTAGTATCTCTGGATCTTCACAAGTGAGGGTAGGATGGAGCAGGAGGTCCAAAGGTGGACTGGTTTAGCGTCTGCAGTGATGTTGAACTGGTCCATTGTGCTGAGGCTGTAGGCGAGGGTCTCTGTTTACTGGTCGATCTCTGTTCCCGCCCTCACCTGTGGTCATGTGCTCTGGGTAATGACCAAATGAACCAGATCACGGGTACAAGCAGGTGAAATGAGTTTCCTCTGCAGGGTGGTCGGGCTCAGTCTCAGAGACAGGGTGAGGAGCTCGGTCATCCAGGAGGGACTCAGAGTTGAGGTGGTTTGGGGATGTGGTGAGGTTGCCCCCCAGAAGCCTCCTTAGGGATGTTCTGGGCATGTCCAACTGGGAGGAGACCCAGGACACCCTGGACAGATCATGTCTCTCTGCTGGCCTGGGAACACCTCAGGATCCCCCCAGAAGAGCTGGAGGAAGTGGCCGGGGAGAGGGCTGTCTGGGCCTCTCTGCTGAGACTGCTGCCCCCACGACCCGGACCTGGATAAGAGGGCGAAGATGAAAATAAAGATGAAGATGAAGACGGACTTTTCATGCAAAAAAACTCAACTCTTCAGCGTTACCTTTGCCCCTGTGAGGGTGTCTAACAGCCTTTACATCAGGGTTGTGTACTGATGTGGCTGAGATGACGAACACAGTAAAATATTTGATCCACATTTAAAAATCCAAATGAAGAATTTAAGCAGAATCAGTCAGTCAGTCGTCTGCTGTTTCCACACACTGGGTGACAGGGGTCAGCTGCAGCCTATCCCAGTGAGAGGGCGGGTCCACTGTGGACAGGACACCAGCCCATCACAAATACTAACACAAATACAACAGATACACACACACATTCACACCTATGGTCAGTTTAACAAAACAGATCATTTGACAAATATAAAAATGCAGTATTTAAAGTATTTAATTATTACTCTGAAGAGGTCACTCTGTAGAGAGGGCTGAGAGATCCTGTGTTGTCTCCTGCATCCCTGTGTCCTCACATGAGGACAGTGTATACTTCACTTTTCTTAACATAAAGAGTCGTCCTGGTTTGTGGACGCTCTGTTCGTCCTTCTAGTGGCAGCAAAATCACCAGATAGGAATTAAAGTATTATTATTATCACTACTGTCTGTTGTGCTTGTCAGGACATAATCATCACAAACAGCTGGGAGAAAATAAAAACACATGCAAACAAGAGCTGGGTAAAATAATACTGTTACTGACTTCTGTTCTTCTTTGTGTTACATTACACTGAGTGATAGTAAAACTCACACACTCTGTGACACACAACACGTTTCACCCCTGGTGTGTAGCTCCTGACACTGGAGAGCAGGTTGTTACTGATGTCACAGAAAATGTCCTGAAGTGTTTTTAATAGTCAGACCGCTGGTGGACTACACGTTGTTGTTGTTATTTTGTGTGTCAGTAGGTTGGTCACAGTGTGTTGTTGTGTTGTTGTGCAGGTGTCACAGGAATGATCTGGAGAACATCGTTCCCTTCGTGGTGATCGGTCTGCTGTACGCTCTGACCGGCCCTCAGCTTTCAGACGCTCTGCTTCACTTCCGCCTGTTCGCCGGCCTCCGCATCTTCCACACCATCTCCTACGTCGCCGCTCTGCCGCAGCCCTGCAGGGCTCTGTCCTACATACTGGGAGTACTGGTCACCTTCTCCATGGCTTATAAAGTCCTGAACACAGTTCTCCTCCTTTAGACACCTTCAACACAAGCCTGACTTCCTAAATGAAATCTCAGTGTGATCTCTGTCCTTCATGCTGCTGCGAGCAACGCTAACAAACTTTGAAATTAACACATTGAAATACAAATATATCCACACTTTAGTTTTATCTACTCAGACTTTACTATTCACATCACTACACATCAACCTGAAAATATGAAGTTTTAATCTAAAGTCTAAACATGCAGGTGCACAGTGTGAAGCTTGGAGGTGTTAATGGTGTGGTTACAGTGCACTGGGTCAGAGGTCAGTGAGGTTTGAGAAGCATTGGTCCACCTGAACATCAACACCAACATCATCATGTTCTGACAAATCGTCTGATGGTTCAACTTTAACACCAGATGATGCTTGAACACTGGCAGCAGTGTCACTCTCCTGAACTAGCTGAGTGGTGGTGGTGATGGTGGAGCAGTGGTCAGCATTCACCTCACAGTCAGACGGTTCTGGTTCTCCCTCTGGGTTTTCTCCAGCGTCCAAAGACTGTGACACCAGATTATTTGTAGTTGTAAAAACATTTATGTGACTTTACTCAATTTTTTTAAAAATACAACTACAATCTAATTAAGTAACCTACTTAATATTTCTATAGATGTTCAGTTTAGTGGTCGGTCCATCTCACTTGATACTGACAGATGAGCTGTAACTGGATTCTTACCTTTGACTCAGGTAGATGCAGGACTGAGGTCGAAGCTCCTCCCACAGATTAAAGGTCAGTGATGTTTGGACTGATCTCCACTGTGCACTGCAAACACAAGCACCACTTTTCTACACCATCAGTTATCAAAGTGAACACCTCACATTGTTGCTGAAATACATTCACCTTCATCTATATTTAGACTCTGACTTCATTGATCAGTTTCATCATAATTCAGTAATGATTATGTTGCTATCTCTGTGTTGACCCACTGAGCGTTCACTCTGTTGTGTTATCTGTTGTGCTCTGTGTTGTATTAACACAAGTCTTTTTTCTGGCATTTCTGGGATGCAGCAGCAGTAATGATGCATGGCTGACTGTCTTTTTTATCTAATGTCTCCCCCAGGGATCAATAAAGTCTTCTGATTGTGATTGTTGTATATAAACCCCTGTGTGTGACTGACTGTGTCTCAGGCCGACAAGCAGGTAATAAAACACTGTGCAGGTATTTTGGCCGTGGTCAGGTCACAGATTACACAACTTACAGATAAGATAAATATAGATCAAACAGTCTTTGATCTACTTTGTGCTGTTCACATGTTGGAGAGATGATGATTATAAAACATGTGCATGATGGAGTTTTTGATCGAAGGCAAATATCAAGGTCCACAGTGCAACTGTTTCTGTGGGTGTGGCCTAAAGTCAGATCTCCAGCCATGTTACAGAAAACACCATCAGGTCGTAGATTTAAATCACTGTTATTAAATTCTTACCTTTTTCAGCCCAGTGATGAATCACAGAAAAAATAGAAATTAGGTAAAATCACACCAGAGGTCAGACAACTAAAGATTTTCATTTGATTTATTTCAAATAAACAGAAATAGATGAAACTAATGGGAAAAAAATAAATGAATAAAAAATCTGTACCTATAAATTAAGAAAATAAAAAAACAATTTCGATATAAAACACTTAGTTTCAGAGATGTGTCCTGATGTGAGAGTCTGGATGAATGTTTCTTTTTCCATAGTTGTTTAAAACAAGCTGTCAGATTACAGACATTCTGCAGTTCTCCTCCTGAACATTATGAGATGTATTTATTTCATGTACTGCTGCATATCAATAACCACCGATGCACAGAGATACTGTACAGTGGTGCTACCTCAGTATTTCCACTTCAGTCGTCATCCTCCATCATCTCCCACACATCCACAGATTAATATGAACATACATAGAAAACATGTTGCATCCAGTTTGTGATTAAAATCCTGAATCCAGGTTCTGATCCACCATCAGCTGTAATGGGTTCATAACATTTCCCAAACACAGACGTCCTGCTGGGATGTGTGTGTGCTGAATGTTGCTGCTGTCTGCTTTCTGATCCTGGATCAGATTCACACTCACACATCTTCACACTGGTTGGACAGTTGGAGTTTCCAGTTACAAAGTTACTTTGTTTGTTTCCAGCAGAGACTGTTTCTAGACGTCACTGTTGGAGAGTCAGGCTCAGTTTTACATTTGACACTGAGCTGATGGTCTCAGAAATGAAGCAGGTGATGGTTGTAGTTGTGGTACATTGACAGGTTTTGTGTGACCACCTCCACAGCTCACCTGAGCGTCCCCTCTGTGTCTTTACTGTCCAGACCAGCTGTGCAGGACTGATGTTGTCTTTAGTTACTTCCTGGGACAGGGAGCATGGTGCATGTGGATCACTTGTGAAACTGTGTTAGAAACTTTATGCTGGGTAACAGTAACTTTACATTCATTTCACACCAGCTGTGGATACCTGCTGGTAATCTGACTACTCACATACATGCAGCCATCCTTCACATGTGGTCATGCTTCCTCTCTTTAGGAGGAGTCCATGTGATTGCTCCTTCTTGTAGTATTCATGTTGTATGTAATAAGTTGGTGTTTGATTGCTGGTGAGTTTTTTTTTTCCTATTTATTCATTTATATTTTGTGAGAACAACAACAAGTCTTTTGCCTCCATGTTGTTGTTGCAGAGGATGAGCAGCAGATGTTACCACAACATGAACCAACACGGCCTCTGTAAAGCTGAAGGTTCATCCAGAAACAAGTGGAAGTGGATGGATCACAGTTACACTCTTAATTTACACAATTATGATCATGTTCACTGGAAGCACATTTAATAAAAACATGAGTGTTCAAAACCCTCAACACAACAGATTACAGCAGCTGACAACCACAAAATACTATAAACATTACAGTTCCTCCTGTAGCTTATTAAATATTGAACCAAATAATAACAATGATGATAAAACACCAAAGAAATATTTATTTGAATTGAGATGTTGTTTTTCATTATGTTCACCATTCAGCGTCCTCACCAGCAGCTTGTATCTGCTGTTACATGTGTTTATTTTATTTCAATAAATTACAATCATCCTTGTCTTGTCCATTACTCTGTATTTCCCTTGTTATTAAAGAAACTACTTTTATAATTATTGTGCTAATACTGGAAATTGTTAAAAAAGGATCTAATCATTTGTCCTGTCATCTGTCATTTAAGCTTTTTTTATTTGCAGTTCATATTTTACACACACACTGGCTCATTGTTCATTTCCTTGATTTATAAAAGAGAGATAAATGACTCATATTACCTCTGCAGCTGATGTTACAGTGAATAATGTGTAATAATGAGGTCCTCACTGATAAAACAAACACAAAGAAGAAGCTGTGTGAAAAGAGGGAAATATTAAAGAGCTGTTTCTGGTGATTTTCTGCTCTGTACATGTGTTGATAACTGAACACTGGTCTTCCTGTTTCTCTGTGCAGAGGTTTTTGCAGGAGATCAGAGCAGATAAGACCCGTGTGCTGCCGTCGAGGTGCAGGTCTGTCTTCCACTAGAGGGAGGCATTTTAAAAGTCAACTGAGATGCTCCTCATTAGAAGTCATTTATGGACCAGGTGCAGCTCATAAAGTGCTTCAGCTCAAGCAATTAACTTCATTAGCTTTGCTGAAAACACTCCTGCATGCTCACAGTGCAGCTTTTATTTCATTTCCAGCCACGCGCTGCAGGATGTGACGTTTCTGCAGACTGACTGAACTGAAACCATCAACAGCTATACAGTCCTCATCATTTACAGCAATTTGATAATGTTTCCATAAATGAACGCTGTCCTCATCACATCACTGGTGCTGGCTGTTAGGAAGTAGAGTGTACTGACTTGTTTAGAAGTGTCAGCTGCTGATATGATGAATGCCTCATGCTGCACATGAAGGTGACTGCTTCCTACACAGAGCAGTGAAACCCATGGGTGGGCACTGTAAATAGTGGAATGAAATTACCATGAAGGCTGCTTTGGGCGGCTGCTCGTCTGCATTGTGTCCTGTCCCTGTATAAGTAGAAAAGTTTTATGGGAGCTCATTTGTTCGGGACCCTTGGCCCTCCAGGGTCCCTCATTCCTCAGACAAGCCAGGCATTTCACAGCCCGGGCAGAGGGGGAGGAACTCCCCGACCACCTCCTGTAACTAACAACCTCAGACACACCCAGGATGCTTTACTCATATTGTATGCAATGCATGCTGGACTCTGCAACCTCTCCAATGAATTACATTGTGCTCATATGCAGCTATTTTGCATTAGCACAGTATGTACTGGTGGCTCTGACTGGATTGTGTTTTTCTAAAAAAAATGTTTCCATCAGACAAATGATAATAAAGTATCAGTGAAAATCAACATATTTTGGTTTAGATATTCTGACAAAGCATTGTAACCATATGACAAGGGGGAAGTTTTGATAGTAAACACCTTTGGTAATATTACACAGGGTTATTCAAAAATAATGAATCAACGTGTTGTTGCTAGAGGAACGACATGACTACAGCGCCTCTGTGGCAGCAATGTGTCATGACATCGGTTCATTTCTTGTACGACTGGACTGTAGGATGTCATGAACTGCTTTATAGCAATGGTAAATGGTAAATGGTGAATGGAGTACATTTATATAGCACTTTCTTAACCTTAGCTAGGTCCCAAAGTGCTTTACAAGGCCCCTCATTAACCCATTCACACACACACACAAACACACACACACACACCAATGGCCACTGCAGTTGCCATGCAAGGTGCTAACCACCACTGGGAGCAGGTTAGGGATTAGTGTCTTGCCCAAGGACACTTCAACATGTGGACAGGGGGAGCTGGGGATCGAACTCACAACCTTACAATTCATAGACGACCTGCTCATCACAATAAATGTTGTTCAACAGTCTGTACTCGTGGTCCACAGACACTCGAAGTGCACTGTATGTGCAAACCTATTCAGACAACAAAAGTGGGATAGACTGAGCTGAATCTGCTACATGCTACATGCTACATGCTGCTGTCCACCTCCATGTTTGTTTTGGTGACATATTGCGGTTCAAGACCTCTGAATCATTGGCTTATTAAAGGCTGTTTCACAGCTACCAACCAATCACTGGTTAGATTAATACCAGGTACCTCTGGCTTTCAGTGTAGTGGCTCATGTGCAAATCAGTTCACTGTGAAAGAGCAAAACACAAAGACAAAAAACATGAACCTGAGTAATTCTGTCACAGTGCTGTGGTTTGTACACCCACGTTGAAGCCAATAATGTAATAACAGCCGATAACGTAGTAACAGATGATAACGTAAAAAATTTGCCCTTCTTGAAATGTTACAGGCCAACAATGTAATAACTAGCCAATATTGTAACAAAAGTCCTGAACCAATAACGCAATAACTTTTGGCTGCTTATTACGTTATTGGCCTGGTAAAAGAAAAAACTTTGCAAATGTAATATATGTTACCCCTTTGTCGTATTATGCACAAATAAAAATACATATTCAGTGGTATGCAGATGACACACAGCTGTACTTTCAGATACAACAAACACGTCCTCTGTTGTGTTCTGGCTCACTGAGATAAAAAGCTGGATGTCGACAAATGTCCTACAGTTAAATGACTCTAAATCAGAGGTCTTCATCATTAATCTTGATAACCCCAGTACAAACACAATCAGTACTCTCACCTTGGTCTTGGAGCTCTAACTAAAAACCTTCGTAAAGAGGCTCAAAATTTAGTTATGAGTTGATGCTCAGGTAACTGGTGTGGTCCACAGTTAAGACAGATCTAGAGACACTGATCCACTTTTATTTCTTCCAGACTTGATTAGTTCACAAACTGCTGCTGCAGATTCTTAACTTGGAGAAAGTGAAGTGACAATATGACTCCGACCTCGCTGCCCTTCACTGGTTCCCAGTACATGAACTGAATGATCTGGTACATCACTGAGGTACTGACTCCCTACAGCCTCAGGTCCTCCGGTAGGTCCCCGCTGAGGATGCTGGTAGGAGGCGGGTTACCAACAGTGACAGGGCTTTGGTGATCCCAGCTCATTGGCTGTGGAACTACCGAAGACACACCTCCTTCATTTTCTCTTTTTTTTTTTTAGCCAATGAGTTACAGTAGCTTCCATAGTTTCTGTTTTTGCTCTCTTTAATGTGCTGTATTACTTTATTAGTTTTCCTTTTATTTCAACGTGGATTTGATAAATGGTAAATGGAGTACATCTATACAGCGCTTTCATGACCATAGCTAGGTCCCAAAGTGCTTTACAAGGCAACTCATTCACCCATTCACACACACACTCAAACACCAATGGCTACAGAGTTGCAATGCAATGTGCTACCCACCATTGGGAGCAACTTAGGGTTCAGTATCTTGCCCAAGGACACTTAGACATGTGGACAGGAGGAGCCGGGGATTGAACCCACAACCCACAGCCGCCCATATTTTATTGTGTTCTTCTATTATTTTGTTTTAATGTGTGTGATTTCAGGCC
>OOFC01002764.1:0-10607 GCA_900323345.1 Pseudochromis fuscus | reverse complement strand
GGAATAACTTCTAAAAAACATTTCAATAAACTGACTTATTGTTTCTTTTGTGCTGCTCTTTGTACTTTTAGTGACATCTTCTTATTTATTTTAATGTGTTAAATCAGTTTTATTACAAGTTGTGTAAAGCAAGTGATTTTTAAATGAAGCTGTACTGTTGTTGTTGTTGTTGTTGTTGTCACAGCTCATTTCTTTTGTCCCTCATTTCCCTTATTTTTATTTTATTTTATTATGCACTAAAAATGCTACAGGCTGGGTTAATTTAACCCAAAATGGGTGGTTTTTATCCAACATTTTACAGTTTTTACTGATAATTTTGTTGCTTTTACTCAACATTTCATAGGTTTTACCCAGTATTTTTATTGGTTTTACCCAATAATATATTTTTGCTGATGATTTTGCTGCTTTTCCCCAACATTTAGCTGTTTTTTAACCAGTGTTTTGTTGTTTTTGCTGATTATTATATTCTTGTGATAAATATTTTATTGCTTTTACTCCCATCTTACTGGGTTACATTAACCCACCATGTGGTTGATCCAGTATTTACCCAGTTCTGGGTTCAAATGAACCAGTATTTTACAGGTCGTAGGACTCTTCACCCTCCTGCCCAGTCCACCCAGTCCACCCAGTCACAGCACAGCTCTCATGCAGCACAGGTGTTATCTAACAACACAGCAGCTTCTACTGGGAACATACCAGTTACTGTAGTAAAACACACACACTAACGATTTTCCATCCATTATCTTCACACCATCAAAATATTAAATTACAAAGAACACATTATAATTTACATTTGTCGTTTCATATTAAAATACACAGCAGCAGCTTGTACAGACCCTGATGAGTTGTATTTAATTCATCATTTCAAGTGTGGGAGTCTTTATGAAATGTCTAAACATCAAACCACAGATTTACTGTCATGAAAATAAACAGAAAGTGAGTCACACGTTCACTCCTCACAATGTTTTCCTTCTTTCAACAGTGTTTCTGCACTTCCTGCCTCAGTGTTTCTGTCTTATCTGCGGCCTCTGCAGTGTGTGTGTGTGTGTGTGTGTGTGTGTGTGTGTGTGTGTGTGTGTGTGATTCTGACAGTTTGCTTGTCTCCGTCTCCTGATGACTGCTTTTCTGTGGCGTTGACAGACGCAGGGAGATGACGGCTTTGAGGTTTGCAGCCTTCAGCAGAAATCACGACGAGGCGTCAGGTCACATGATCACTGGATTGTTGCAGTCGGAGAGATCAGGACAGTTTTTTAACCGATGGTGTTTAGTGTGGCGCTAAACACGGGATTGGTCGACCAGTGTTTGCCTTAATTGTTGTAGCAGCATCATAATAAATCCAGGGTTTATACACAGAACTAAAAATGCTACGAATAATTCAGTAAACATGAAAGATTAAAATGAAATGAATCATTTTTAATCTCATGTCAAACCTTGGTCTCTCTTATTTTAGCTTTCTATGTCTTTACATAAAAGGAAACTAAACATAAAATCAGGTGTAAAATAACTTTGTGTAGAACATTAACAACAATGTGCTTTGACACAACACAACAACAAAGACAACACAATAAAATCAACAAATTAAAAGAACAAAAAAATGCAACAAGAATAAATGCAAACAAGTGAAAACAACAGAATTAAAAGGAAATAAAATAAAACAGAGGACAACACATGAGAAGAGAGAAAACCAAAAAACTAAAAGTGAGAAACAAGTAACAGTAACATTTAATTAAAAGTTGAATCCCATAAAAGTCTAATTTAGAAGATGTCACAAGACTTTTCGAATAAAATCATTTTTTAGGAGGTAAAATAAAATAAACAGTATTCAGTTATATTAAGTGTCAATCAACTAGACTGCCATATACCCCTGGTGTTTACTCACTAACAGATGAAACATGTTGAGATATTAATGCACATTTCTGATTAAAGACTCAATCTTTCAAAGTTATTACATTGATTTTGAAGTAAACGCTTCAGTAAACATATTTAAAAGATGACAAAGCAAAACATGACTTTAACCTCCACAGCAGAAGTTTATCCAACAAGGAGTCTCTGTCTGTTCATATGTAAAATAAACGACTTTTATTTTACAGTTTTGTTTTATTAGCAACATTTCAGATAAATGCAGGTTTTCCATCCGGTGTCTGTTGGCGCTGTTACAGGTCGATGTGCGTCCAATTTCACTTTATGACCACACTCATTGTTTTATTGTGGCTTAAACATACTCAATATATCAGACTCACTCACAGCACCACTGAAGAAATGAATCACTTTAACAGAATACAGTGAGTTTAATGGAGAACAAACATCAGAAAGATCTTAAATCACAAACTAGAGATTTTTATATAGATTTCATCATTTTCACTCCATATGTTCATTTTATTCTTCTGTAGTTTTTGTTGTATGGTGAACATGTCAGGGCGCTGAGCTTGTTGTGGTGAACAGTGGAGGAAAAATCCATGAAATACACAGGGGAGCGTTTTACATTGGCTTGTGTGGTACATGATATAGAAAGGTAAGCACGGTGATGACAGAGATGAGGGGATTAGACAGGACAGTACAGCTCACAGCACGACTTTGTTCATGTCTGCAATGGAGAAAACATACATTTCTACTGCATTATACACATTACAAAGAGTATTTTGAAGTAATTTAGGCGTCAACAAACAGGAAGTGAGACAGTGTCCTCACCAGGTCCAGGTGTGTGTGTGTCTGAAGGTTTGTAAATTTGGTTCAGATTCAGATTGAAGCCACTTTATTTATCCTGAATCCAGCTTCAGTCACACAAGAAAACACAATCAGCAAGCAACAGACATGTACAGTGCACACAGTAGAAGAACAACTGAATATATAGATCAGTTGTGGGACTCCATTAAAAAAAAAAATTAGAGGCTTTGTAATTAATTAATCTCATTTAATCACATTTTAATCATGTAACAATATTTGCCCCAAAAAGCAACATTTTAGTGGAAGTGAATCAATTAATAGACACAGACTCAAGCTCTTTTATTTTTTTGTAAAAATGTATTTAATTGCATCTCAATTCAAAACAGTAGAAGAATAAATAGAAAACCTCCCTGACCAAAATCATACAGATGTAAAGTTAAAGTGCCATTTGAAGTACAAGCACTTTTTTTAATGGTAGTACCTTATGGTAGTTTTTTAAAAATGAAGTTTCCCGTCCATCAGACATAGCAATGCACTTTCATCCGATTCCTCCCTGTTGGCAGCTGTTAGCCGAGCTCAGGCGTGTGCATCTGTGTCATCGTGCACCAGGAAACAAACCTTTTCCACTGTTTGGAATGAAAACTGACATTAAATACATCCATATTTTTTTATTGCATTAATATTTTTGTAATTAATTAATTAATGCATTAAAGTCCCAGCCCTGATCCAGATACAATGAATTAATAAGTAAATAAATGAATAAGCACCATGCTCCACAGTTTGTTGTACTGGCCTCCTTTAAACCCACTACTTCCTGCTGTCCAAGAATAAAAGAGCCAGAGACTCAAATCCAAACTGCTTTATTTTATTCTGCTGTTTTTATTGTTTCATCATAAACTATGATCTCGAAGTCGTGCATCATCATAATCACCACGATGCATCAGACCTGCAGAAAACCTGGGAGCAGCTGATCTACTGTTGGTTGGTTTCTGGGTTGTCGGTGAGCTGTTGGTGAGCTGCCCTGGAGCCAGCAGGTTAATCCAGGTTTGCATGAAATTAAACCAAAGAAAATCGATTATATATTTGTACAAGTTTTAGAGATTTTTGCAGGAATCAGTAAGTTTGGAGGGAAGTATTGTTTGTTGGGGTTTGTTGACACATCAATACAGAGTAATCCCAGCTTCATACTCTGATAAATACACTTTGCTTTCTGACTGTGTAGGATGAGTTATCCAACCAGTGCTCTCTCCTCCTCCAGTCCAGTTCATAAAGTATTTCAAAGCTACAACAAATCCCGGCCTGGCCTGCTTCTTCTCTTCCTCACTGCACACATAGCAGAAGAGTCGCTCTCCTCGCTGTAGGTCTGGTTTCAATTTCTGGAAAATGAAGAGGTTGTGAGAAGGAGAGAGAAAAAATTCCTGCCTTGTAAATCCATTATTGCTCAGGATATATCAGAAATCCAGCTTTAATAGCACTGTTTGTGTAGGATCTACTCTCAATCCCCCACTACATAATCCTATTCGCCGACCAAGGCTTAGCTGCACAAATAAACACAGTAATGGATCCCTTCACGTATAGCAAAGAGAAGAGGCTAAAAGTGAGGCACCCTTTCGGCCCAATCTTTTCCAGATGGCACCAATAGATCACATTATTTACATGGGCTGTGTTCAGGTTCCTAAGGCAACGCTGCTCTGTTGTACAATTGTTGTTTCAATGACCCAAATCCCTTTTCTTCCCCTTTCATGAGCCTTGATTAGCGCAGAAGATGGATCTCTTTCGTGGAAGACTATGCTACTGATGCACAGATGTGGTGTCACTCCAACGCACCTTCTCAAGAGGACAAACCTCCCGTCTCCCACCTCCTCCCATATGGATTTCCTTATGATATCCAATCCTCAAGCTGGGAACGCATTATGCACTGATCAGCGCGCATCGTTTCCATTAGCGCAGCCCGCTCCCCTTCGTTCACCCGTGAACTGCGGTACGATCTTTGGGACTCATTACCCCTCGGCTCCCTCTGCAGTTACGGGTAGTTAGCCCCGCTCATGACCCTTAATTGTTTCTTCTTGTCTTTTGGGCTCGCGGATGAGCAGCTGGGTGGACGGGGATGTTCACTGCGAGATCCCTCCGGCAGGCGGAGACCTCTGCATGAGGAATCACTAGTCGTGCACCAGTTGGAATTTGGCTTCACCAGTTTCACCACAGTAACTGCCAACCTGTGGTGAGTTCCCACACTGAGCACAAGAGGTTAAAGGTTTTAGCAATGAGGGGGTTCCCACAAGGAGTTCAGCTACCAGAGGTATCTCTTTATCAAAGCCTAGTCAGCTGTGGCGTCTGAATGCAGCATCTCTGAAACCTTAAAAACCAGCATGAAGGTCATTCAGCCCCATGAGAGTTGTTCAAAAGCAGACTTGATGTTTTTATTTTCACTCCTGTCTGAACTGGAAAGGTACAGTACTGTAGTAGTAGTTGCACAACTCCGGAGACCTCTTTGCTTTTGCCAGATCTCACTGTCTTCTTCCTTTGCTGCTTCTTCCTGGCAGGAAGTCAAACCTTCAGCCTGTTGGCCTCATGTGTCTTTCCATTTGTAGCAGCGAGGAAGACAGAGGAGGCTGGCGTCGCTTTCTGACTTTACAGAGAAGATGATGGAGGATGTTAGGACCTGGTGGCTCTCCAGAAAGTCTGTGTTTTCTGAGTATGGTTAGCTGCTGTGTTGCTTCCAGGTACATTTTGTGCATCTGTGCTCGTGTGTGGGCATAAACAGTTTACGTAAGACGTGGGATTTGACTTCAGCAGGTTTGGTATGGGACTGACGGAGCCAAGATTCCAGTCATGTTGGAATTTAGTCCCAATAGACACTTTTTGTTTTATAAATTACTGCAAGTATTGACCTGCAGTGTTTGGATGAACGGGTCGTAGCTGAGAACAACATCATTTGGATTATTATACACTGTTCATTAGACCTGGAAATAATCACTTAGTTCTCCAAGCAGCTGTAATATTTAATTAATAGTGATGTCATCATTGGTGCCAACTTCAGGTTTAATGCACCACTGGGGTTGAAGACGAGGAGGCTGTGGTCAGTGGTGAATGTCTGTCCAACACGCTGTCCTTTTTGCAGAGGCCTAATGGCTGTAAGCCCGCCCCCCTCCCCTCCACAACCAATCACAGCATTCCACTGGTTGGCATCACCACAGTGACCTCAGCCAGGTAGCATTAGATGAAGTTATCCAGACGCATCATGTTAACAGTGATTATGTGAATGAAACACTGCAGGTGGACAAAGTCAAAGTAAAGGCAGAAACATCACCTCAAATCCAGATGGAGCAGTGAGTCTGGGACCAGGTCTGGTAGCTGCTGAACCCGAGAGTGACATCACTACCTCCAAAGCAATCCAAGATGGCGATTGTGTGTATTTTTTTAAAGATGCTGGGCGGCTTAGGTGATAGAAAATTGTGGTTTTTTTGTTGAATGTGCATCGACGACGAGATGATATTCACATCTAATAAACGGCCAATCGCAGCGAGCCTAACGAGCATGAATTAAGATCAGAGTTATTGATCCCTGAGGAGGATATGGAGCTGAAACGTTGGACCATTTGTCTTCGTCAAGTGAAGCTAATACAGAAACTCCTGTGGTCTCAGAAGAGTCTCTCTGAGTTTGCTATTGACAGATTTACAGAAGGACATGTGTTTGCAGTTTTCAGATATACAAATTTACAGTCCAGCGCGAGAGCAAACGTGCGTTACTGACGTGACCTCGCAGCTGGAAATGTGCAACCTTTGACAGAGCGCACACTGATGAGCCAGCGTTTCACTCTCTGCTCGGTCAATCAGCTCAGACTTGACCGCTCGTGTGTCCTTCCTCCGACGCCCGCCTGGAAAAATTCACCCTGACTGTGTGTGTTCGACTCCTGGCTCGACCTGCGCCGCCATATTTCTCTCACTCCTCATGTTCTTGTCTTTGTGGTGATAAAACTAATAAAATATTGTGAGGAAGTGGCTGCACACTGCCCCCCCCCCCTTTCAAAAAACTTAATTAAAATAAAACTATGAACAGTTACTGCACATTATTCAAACTGAGTAAATCATGGTCTCTAACGACAGATCGGTGCCTGATTTCTTCAAATATATGATGTGACACTGAGCTGCTCTGTGAGCTGAGGAAGAAGAGGAGGAAGAAGCTGGAAATATAATTATGATTAATGTGAGTGGGTGGGAGGCCGGCGAGTTTGGACAGTAAGCAGAGGCTTGTCAGTCTGCCCCCGGATGGTTGCGGGTGTGAATCCCTTGTTGCCGAGGCCGTGAAGGCAGCTGAATAAACCCGGCAGAGGAATGTATGGATTGGAGACAAACAGCAGAATAACTCATTAGGACGCTCGGTAATTTGGACGATGTGGGAGTGTGAGGGACAAAGACTTTTACAAATTCTAGTTAAACTTTTGACATTGGTGCAGTGACAGTGTGTCTGTTATTAAAGGTAGTGAACAGTAATGAAATGCATCTGAATTTGGAAACAAAATGTGAAAAAAAATCTAAACATTTCTGTGTAATTATTTATATTTTTTCAAATCAGGTTTTTGTTGTAATATGAAAGAGATTATTTTATAGAAACTAAAAAAATAACATTTTCCACAAATATAGTTATTTAATATATTTTATATAATACTTCACTTTGCCTCATTTAACATTATATACATCATATATTTTTATGTTTTTAAATCAAAGTGTTTTTATAATTTTATGAGAAACACTTATTTTATAATTAAAAAAATCTACAAATATAAAGTCATTAAAAATCAATAATACAAATTAAAATACAAGTATTCTAAATTTTAAATTCTAAATTATATATTACTTTGTCTCATTTATACATATTAAGATTTTTCAAAATAAAACTAGCTTTTTATGATATTATGATAAACACTTATTTTATAATATAAAACCAATTCTGCACTTATCAAGTCACATATAAAGTGTTTATAATACTAAAATCTTATTTAAAGTATTAAATAAAACTATATACATTTACAACAGGGACAGTAACCTTCTGTACAAAAAGATTTAAAGTATTAGAACCATTTATGACACATTTTTGATTCTAAACCCAACAAATGAAACTGTGATTATTCAGAAAAAATGAATAGATAAAATAAATGAAGTTTGTGTGACTGGTTTTACAGTTTGTGAAACTGTGGATTTTATTCAAAGGAGTGAGATCTGTTGTTTTTCTTCTTTGTCAAAGGTTTCAGCTGCTGACTGTTCCCACCATGACTCAGGACTCTGACCAGCAACACTAACGACACTTCATCTCATTCATCTGCAGCCGCATTAAATCACACTCAGTGCATTTTCCTGTCCACTGTTTCAGCACAAGCACTATTATTTCAATTTAAACTGTGCAGAAAATTGTGTGCATTGCTGTACCTCAAATTACACACTGCAGTTGGCTTTTCTGTCTTGTCTCTGACCGGGGACGGTGCAACAAGCTGCATGTTTACTGTGTCTTCTGCATTAAGGAGGATGTCCAGGGAGGGGGTGAGACAGTGGACGAACTAGGCCCAATAAAACTCAACTTTAATCCAAAAAAATGTAAAATACTCCTACAGAATTTGATGCAATCTGAGCAAATAACATATCAGACAAATCCTTCCTGACCACACAATCCGTATGTGCAGGATCTTTGCTTACACAGCAAATATGCATGACTGAGCTCGCTGTGCCTCTGCAGCACATTATCCCCTCCTGAGAAAGGTGGTGTCGCAGCAGCAGCAGCAGCCGCTACCACTGCGTCGTCTGCACTGTGCTTTTCTAAGTGCATGTGGGATGCACCATGTATCCTCCCGTGTGTCGTTAAACAGTCATTGTCACTCTGTAGCCATTTGTCAGTGAATCATTGGTCTCGGTTTGGTCCTAGAATAGCAGCTTCACAGCAGTCACTCAGAGAAAAATTCAATTTAAGCGTGAGTTCAGGATGAAAGGCGGCAGTTGGAAAGCCGCTTGAGAGAGAAAAGAGACACAAATGAGAGGAAGTTCCTGGTGGATGACCTATAATTTTACAGATGAGGAGCATCTTTGTGTCACACCATCTCTTCTTAATCATGTATCTGCTCATAAACATGTCTGCTGGGAAGCACTTGTGTCTCTTCTCATGGCAGCGAGGCATTACTCAGGTCTTTTCATGTGTTCGGATGTTGTTTCCAGATGGGACCACGAGGAAAACGCCACACTGTCCGACACAAAAATAACTTTAATAGCTAGTTGGCAATTCTGATCTACACACCGAAAATGTTCTTACATCTCTGGGCTTCCTCTGTCGAGTGGTTCTGGTTCTGGTGGTCCACTCCAGGAAATGAAAAAGGACGATAAGGGACACATGAGAATAAAGTCTACAGAGTATTTTTGAAGATATTGGGTATCTGTACTATATATACAGAAGCAAAGCAGCCAGGGCTCAAAAGTTATACCAATGTGGAAGAGTCAAAAAGTGCAATACTCCGAGTAGCCACTAGATGCTGCCTCCAATTCAATTCAAAAATGTAATTTTCAATCAAAACACACATGTTGGGCAGTGTCCTTGGGTTCAAAGGTCAGACCCACCTCCTCATTCCTCCCTGTATATCCAAATATGGTCACTTCCTGCTCCAAAAATCCAACACGGTGACATATTATCATGCATTATGTAAAATGTTGTGATGTCAGTAGAAGCCAATCACAGCTGTGCATTTTAAAATATTTTAAATAAACTACATGGAGTTAAGAAGACGTTGTAATAAACCCCTGATGGTGGCTGTAGCTTTCCTGCAGGAGGCACATGTAAAAAAAAAAAACACATATTTTTTTATATTTAATTTTCTCCTACACACTGTAATAGTTATAATATGATGGACTAATATTTTACTACGTTATGTTCTTCCTCTGTAATTTACACTCCACAAATTATTGTATTATTATATTCCAGTTTTATTATTATTTCACTGTAAATTGGGTTTTAAATGTTGATATCGGTTAATAAAAAATGGAAAATGAACAGATTTGTTTATTTGAATCTTTCAGTACGTCTCTGTTTCTAGTAACCAGCCCACTCCTCATGGTGAAACCCTCTCTGTGTGTAAACAGCAGCCGCTCTCCTCTCCTCTGTGTTTTTCGTGGAGCTCGGCATTTGGTAAAAAACCTGATCCTGACTGTAGCTCCTTCATGCTCGTTAGCGCGCTCGCTGCTCCCAGAGTCCATCTGGGCCGGATCCCTGCAGCCTGCAGTGCAGCTGGGGGAGCACACACATCACATCACATCACGCACATAACATGTAATGAAGACACATCCATCTATACTGTACACACACAAAAAAATCACACGCACACATCAATCAGTCCTTCAAACGCTGACATGCATCGACCCACACATGCATAAACTCACTGTACACATGCTATTGACATATGTGTGCACACGTATAGCATAGTTAAATACACACATCCATTAAACAACATGCACTCAGCTTGTAACACGGACTGTAGTTCAGAAAGTATAGTTGTTATTTAGTCAAACTTTACTAAATTCCTTCTTCATAAACAGGAGTTTGGTATTTGAACATGTTGGTTGTTTGGAGCCAGAAGTGACCATGTTGACCCTTGACCCCGAGGCCACTGCCCAGTGTGTATGAGTTCAGGTCTGGTCTCATTGGTGACCAAACCGACCACGGCCCTAACTCAGCCAAATATCTCCTTAATGGTGAAATTATTTTCAGATGAACCAACAGATCACTGAGAAGAAGAGTTGACTTCATCTAATGGCATCAGGATGATTGTGGGAAAAAAATATTAACAGTATTTCATAATTAAAAATGACCCTTTTTGAATTAGAGTCAGGATGTCGTGTCCCTCTGGAGTATTACACTTTTTTTTTCACACTTGTTTGTTGTTCTAGAGCCACAGAGGACACAATATA